>RYFJ01004334.1:0-50040 GCA_003991445.1 Oryza meyeriana var. granulata
TGTCTAGCCGCGATTTTTCGATGCCTTTAGCTTAAAAACCGATCCATCAAACCTGTTGTAGCCCTGGTGACAGGCCGCATACTCCTTCCATCTGTTGAGGGCTTCGCTCGCCCTCACGCAACAGAACCGCTCGGGGGGCCCGAAACGCTTGTTCTTGTCTTCCCGATCGCGGTTCTCGTCTCTCTCGCGTGCCACGGCTTGAACATGCCTGCTGAACTCCGCCTGTAGTGGCATTGGACTCCTCACAGTCCCGAAAACGAAATCCGCTTGACAGCTCCGTGTTGTGGCGTTGTCGATGATGTTTGTGTACTCCGTGTGCTGCCGCACTAGAGCCGCCCGTCATGGCGTCGCTTGAGGCCTGGACGAGAACCACACTCAGCCCGCTTGGATCCGCCGATCCGTTGCGTCGGTTAATAAGCCGTATCGCTCACTATTTCCTGCTTGACAAAAAATGCAACAGCTAAGCATGCCCTCTATCCTTCACGATCGTGAGACTGACTCGATCAACCCGAACTGGGAGTGTTACCTCCAATAGAATTGCAAGCTCCACGATGTTCTTGACTGAGTAAATGAAGACATCTTGGTCCTGATCGGGTTTAGATGTGCCCTGGGCGTCCCTAGAGCCCACCTGTGCGAATTCATTAATTCCGGGCGCCCTGCAGCCGCCCTCTTCATTCCTCCGTTTTCTCCCAATTCGCACCTCCCTCTTCATTGTTTGCCGTGTAGCCATAATTCCTGAAGTAGCCCAGCAAAGACGCCTTTGACCCCCATGAGATTTCCTCGGAGAAACGAAGCTTGACGAGCTACCTCTCCCGATTAAGATTCGAGCTTCACTGAGAGTCGGAATCCCATAGAGTCGAATCGCAATAATTGATGGGCCGAGTCCCGAATACTAACTCGAAACTCCCTAAAATCCCGATCTCCAGCCGGTCTCCAGACCTATCCCGAGAACCTCCGAACTCAAGAGGCTAGCCTTCTGCCGCGCTTCCGGATTTGCCATCGACAGACGCATCCACCGCCTCCCCGTCTGAGTCAACTGGGCAGATTGATCGATTCCCCCCCTTCTTTAGCCCCCGATCTCGTTCAGGCTCCAAACCGAGTCCGATCACACAAACTAAAAGAAGGTTGTCCCAAACCCGCGGGCTAGGAAATTGCCGCCAGCAGTCGAATGTCCTGCAGCATTTGGACCGAACTGGCACGGAGGTCGCTATATCCTCGCCGTTGATCTTGGTCTTGTCTGCCAAGCGAGATGCCAACTGTCGCCGACAAAGAAAGAGAGAGAGGCTTCCGATGAGATTGTATCTCCGGGGGAGAATTTTGCCGCCGTCGACTCCGGTTACTAGATCCATTGAGCTTGTAGATGTAGATCTCGCCAAAGCCCCTACCTAGCACACCAACTGTCGATGTTTTACACCGACAGTATGAATATGGGGCTACTCGGCAGATGGAACTCGTGGATTGCAAAGGAACACAGGGAGATTTTATGCTGGTTCAGGCCCTCGATGTGAGGTAATACCCTACGTCCAGTTGTGGTGGTATTTCTTTGAGCATGTATGGTGGTGATTCTGGTGAACCAACTCAACCTGCCCTCAGGGGGCGTCCTGCCTCCCCTTATATACTGGGGGGCAAGATTACAAGGTAGGAGTCCCAACCGGATTGCGGCCAAGGGATCTCCTCTTAGAGATATAGCGCACCCAACTAGGACTGTGTTTTCCTTATCATACAAGGCAAAGTATGCTAGGGATTACTATATATCTAATTACAAGGCCAGGCCCATCCTCTATCCAAGTGGCCCATATGCTTGTCATGAGGTACCCGGGGCCCATGGCACCCACACCTAGCTCACCATATACACCTAGCAATCGAGCTTCCGGAGGTGACCATAAAGCCACAGCTAACTACCTCCCAATCGCACTAGCCGACTCAGTGAGGACATGGCTAACAGGGCTCCCAAGGCAGTCGATCGGTTCCTGGGGAGAACTCAGGGAGCGGTTCATCGCTAACTTTCAGGGAACCTACAAGAGGCCGTCTTCTCAGCACAATCTATACCAACTACACCAGAAGAAAAATGAGTCACTGCACAAATTTATCAAGAGGTTCTCTGAGAAGTGCAACAAAATCCCAATGATGAAGGATGAGGCTGTCATTGTCGCCTTCCGCAAGGGAGTAAAGGACGCCCCGTTCATCGCGAAGTTCACTTGGAAGCCACCAGCCCCCGTCCGGGCTCTCTTTGATATGGCAAGCAAATACGCCGACTCGGCTGAAGCGGTCGCAGAGACCCTTGACGAGAAGAAGGAGTCCCGACAAAAGGACCAGAAGGCGAAAGCTGACAACGAGCCATCGCAAACCAAGATCAGCAACTGCAAGTGGAAGTCGGACAATGAGGTGGCCAACATGGAGCGAACTCGGTCGTGGCCCCAATGGAACAATGACTACTAGAAGGTCATGAACAGGCCATGCCCCTTCCACCCCAAGGGCAAGCATGCGGCCAAAGACTGCTTCATGCTCAAGAAGTTTGCTTCTGAGAAGGCTTCATCGTCTGGCGTCGACAAGAGCAAAGACAAGCCAGATCAGGACTCGGCCGATGATTTTCAAGATCCCCAGGCCGAGCTCAACCACATCTTCGGAGGGCCGTCTGCGTATGAGTCTAAGCGCAAACAGAAGCTAATAGCACGCGACGTCAACGCAATCTCTACAGCAGACGCCACCAATATTTGCGCTGGTCAGAGACGTCCATTACGTTCACCCGCGCTGATCACCCAGATCGGGTTTCGCACCCGGGACGCTATCCACTCGTCCTGGACCCAGTCATCAAGAACATCAAGTTGAAGAAGGTTCTCATAGATGGAGGCAACGCGCTCAATATCCTCTTCGCCAAGACCCTGGACAAGATGAAGATTTCTCATTAAGATATGCGGCCGAGTATGGTGCCCTTCCATGGGATAATTCCCAGCCTATCTTCAACTCCACTCGGGTAGATAAACTTGCCGATCACCTTTGGCACGTGGGATAACTTTCACACAGAAAACATCTGCTTTGAGGTCGCCGACTTTGAGACCACGTACCACGGGATACTCGGACGACCGGCGCTCGCCAAGTTCATGGCGATACCGCACTATACATACATGGTGCTCAAGATGCCAGGGCCAGCAGGAGTCCTCTCCCTCCGCAACGATGTCAAGCAAGCCTTGACCTGCGACAAGGAGAGTTGCGAATTGGCTCAGTCACAAGAGGCGGCAGTCGGGCACAACAGCATTCGGCAAGCCGTCACAATAGAAGTTGAGGAAGACCCAATTCCGGCCAAAAAAGCAGCGAAGTCAGGAATTTCAGCGGACTCAGACACGAAGAAGATCCCCCTAGACCCTTCTGACCCCTCCAAGACTTCTCTAGTTGAGACTAGACTTGACCACAAATAGGAAGACGCGCTCATCACCTTCCTCCAAGCCAACAAGGATATCTTTGCGTGGAAACCGTCCGACATGCCGGCGTACCAAGGGAGGTGATCGAGCACGCCCTCAACGTGAAGACAGACACCAAGCCAATCAAGCAACGGCTACGGCACTTCGCTCAAGACCGTAAAGATGCTATTCGGGAGGAGATAACCAAGCTTCTTGCAGCCGGGTTCATCAAAGAGGTCTATCACCTGGATTGGCTGGCAAACCCAGTTCTGGTCCTGTTGACGCCGAAAACCGCCGGGTGTGCCGAAAAGCTTGCTGACGATCTGGTTCGGCATCTGGTGACACGCGAAGGCCTGGGAGATCTGCTTAGCTCCAGTGCAGGTCCTAAAATATTGAGGTTCGCGGGCGTGCCAGTCAATTTGACCCAGCAATTGACAAGGAGATAAAGAAATTAGATCACCGGTCCAATCGGCCAGCAAGCCGATACGGATTCCTTCCAGCCGATCGCCGCTATGCTTGTGACCGGGCCCTCGCTTGTACTCGCGTTCTCGCTCCCGGATCCTCGCTTGTGCTCGTGCCCGGGTCAGCAGCAACTGCACATCGGCTATCGGCCGATACGGGCTGATGTAGGCTCCTCGTGACCGATGGCCGATGGCACCTGTGTATCGGCTAGGAAACCGATAGCGCTATAAACAAATAGATAAGCTGTTAGTACAACGTGTGCATCGGCTAGAAGCCGATGATAAAATAGATATGCAGGATAGTAAGCCAGCCAACTGCTGAGGAAACACATATGCATCGGCTAGAAAACCGATGATAATATAGATGACCAAAACAGTATGGATAATACAGTCGGCTTTATAAAAAGATAACCTATCGGCTAAGCACTCCGATAGAACGTCGCATATACACCGATCAGCCCGACAAGGATAAATCTATTATTATCGATCTAGTAGTTCAAACCTAACTGATGCAGCACAGATCGATAATAGTAAAGGAACCTCAACGAGCCGATAGACCTAATGCAACTGTGATGAAAATAACTTACCGGCTATACATTCCGATAAGACGCTTGCGCAAAAACCATCAGCCTAGCAGGAACGATTTATCGCTGGCAGTTCAGTAGGTCGGACCCAACCGATGCAGCACGAACTGATGATAAATCGCCCCCAGTAAACTGATAAGATCTACGCACGCGTGATGTGATATACCTGACCAGCCTAAGAGGTCGGACCGAACCGATGCAGCCGTAGACAGATCTGATACACCGTGGTAAGCCGACTACCATAGACCGACTAGAATATCGGACCTAACCGAGAAAGTCCTAGCCGATTGGTAGTCGGGGTAACGAGACTTACCCTCTCGCAGGAGTTCGGACCTAACCGATGCAGCCCCGCTCGAGAAGCAAGAACCCGTTGGTAAAGGGTGGCGATGCGCCGAATTTGATTGATCGATTGATTGATCGTTTACAAGGTACCCGGGCATACGTATATATACCCCGAGTTGGTACAGTCCTAATAGGACACGAAACAGAAGTTTCCTAATTATAAAAGGAAAAACTAACAAACCCCGATCAGATACGAGATCAGGTTTCCTAAAAATTATCAAAACTACCTAATTAGTAGATAAGGTAATTGACTGCCATGTCGTGGTCCTCACGATTCCTTCCTGAATCTGGCTTCTTCTGATTAGCTTCCAACGGCTGATATATCTTCTTTCCTTAACCAAATCCAATGTGAACCGTGCCAAATTTTGGCGTTAACAGGTCCGGAAGAAAAATGGTAAATGGCGCATATGCGTCGACTACACCAATCTCAACAAGGCATGCCCCAAGGATCCATTTGTTTTACCAAGAATAGACCAGGTGGTGGATTCAACTGTGGGGTGCGAACTTCTCAGCTTTCTCGACTATTACTTGGGATACCAACAAATCAGCCTAAAGGAGGAGGACTGCTTAAAAAGTCTTTCATCACACCGTTTGGAGCGTACTACTATATCACTATGCCGTTCGGTCTGAAAAATGCTGGAGCAATGTATCAACACGTAATTCAGCGGTGTCTGCACTCTCAGATCAGGTGCAACGTGGAAGCCTACGTCGATGATGTGGTGATCAAGACCAAGTCCAAAGAAGACCTCATCGCTGACTTGGAAGAAACCTTCCAAAATCTTCAAAGATTCAAGATGAAGTTGAACCCAGAAAAGTGCGCCTACAGTGTGCCATCCGGCAAGTTACTTAGCTTCATTGTCTCGCATCACGGCATCGAGCCCAACCCAGAGAAAATCAACACAATCATGAACATGGCACCCCCGACCAACCAGAAGGACTTCCAGAAGCTGACAGGCTGCATGGCGGCACTTAGCCAGTTTATTTCCCGACTGGGTGAATGGGGCATGCCCTTTTTTAAGCTACTGAAGAAAACAAACAATTTCCAATGGACTCCCAAAGCCCAGCAAGCCTTCGAAGACTTCAAGAAATTTCTCACATCACCCCCCGTGTTGGCATCACAAATGCCCCAAGATTTGCTAATGCTATACCTGGCGACAACTACTCAGGTAGTCCGCACAGTGTTGGTGGTTGAGCAATCCGAACAGGGTCACATCCAAAAAGTTCAACGGCCAGTCTACTTTGTCAGCGAGGTCCTTGCCAACTCAAAAACAAGATATCCGCAAGTCCAAAAGCTGCTCTATGGCCTACTCATCACTGTCCGGAAGCTGGTGCACTATTTTCAAGCACACCAGGTTACGGTGGTCACATCGTTTCCACTCGGGGACGTCCTATATAATCACGAGGCCACCGGCCGAATCGCTAAATGGGCGCTCGAGTTGATGGCGTTCGACATCACCTTTCAGCCACAGACAACAATCAAATCACAAGCTCTAGCCGACTTCGTGGCCGAGTGGACAAAAATTCAAATGCCTACATCAATAGCGAAGCTAGAGTACTGGACAATGTACTTCGACGGTTCTCTACGGATTGGCAGCGCCGGGGCCGGTGTCATATTGATGTCTCATACTAGCGAAAAACTCAAGTATGTTCTCCAAATCCACTTCCCGGCTTCCCACAACATCACCGAGTACGAGGCACTCATCCACGGGCTCCGCATCGCTATATCACTCGGCATTCGTCGACTGGTTGTACGTGGAGACTCTCAACTCGTGGTAAGCCAAGTTATGAAGGACTGGACATGTCTCGACGATACCATGGCGGCATACTGTCAGGAGGTCCGCAAGCTGGAAAGCAAGTTCGACGGGCTGGAGGTAACACATGTCCTATGACAATACAATGATGCCGCAGATGAATTGGCAAATATGGGATCCAAGCGAGAAGCGGTCCCGATAGAGACCTTTGTCGAGCAACTTATGGAGCCATCAGTCAAGAAGAAACCGGCGCCGGAGCAGTCAAGAGGCGAACCTACCCCGGCGACAGACGAGGTGCTGCACATAGTCACGATTGGCAAACTCCTGTTCTCAAATTCCTCCTGGACGATGAACTCCCAGAAGATCGTAGCCAAGCCGAACAGATCAAACGTCGATGCAAGAGTTTCCTAGTCGTCGGAGAAGACCTACACCGAAGAAGTGCATCTAGTGTCCTCATGCGCTGCGTCACCACTGAGGAAGGCAAGCAGATTCTGCAGTCGATCCACTCGGGCATATGTGGCAACCATGCTGCATCCAGGACGTTAGTGGAAAAGGCTTACCGGAAGAGATTTTTCTGGCCAACTGCTGTAACAAATGCCAAAGACATTGTTCGCACATGCGAGGGTTGCCAGTTCTATGCAAGACAAACCAATCTCTTGGCCCAAGAACTCCAAACAATCCCAATCTCTTGGCCCTTTGTAGTATGGGGGCTTGACATGGTTGGGCCCTTCAAGAAAGCGCTAGGAGGGTTCACACACTTCTTCCTCGCAGTGGATAAATTCACCAAGTGGATTGAGGCCAAACCCGTTGCAACCATAACAGCGGCACGAGCAAAGGACTTCATCATGAGTATATTATACCGATTCGAGGTCCCTAACCGCATCATCACCGACAACGCTACTCAGTTCATGGGAGGAATGTTTCAAGATTTTTGTGATGACTTCGGCATCAAGATCTGCTACGCATCTGTGGCACACCCGCGGAGCAATGGACAGGTCAAACGCGCCAATGGTATGGTCTTACAAGGTATCAAGGCCAGGATATTCGACCGACTACAACCATATGTGGGTCGGTGGGTACAAGAACTCCCATCTGTTCTCTGGTCTTTTAGAACCATGGTTAGTCGGGAAATAGGGCAATCTAGGAAGGGCCGTTCATTATGACGGAGGTTACTGTGCCAGGCGCCTACCGACTGAAGACCGAAGACGGTGCCCTCATTAGCAACTCATGGAATATAGAACAGCTATGTCCTTTCTATACCTGAGTTTTATACTTTTCCATGTGTACAGTTTTTCTCTGACTCACTATGCCGCTTGTTTCAACCGAGTAGTGAGTCGGGGGCTGCATGTATCATATGTGCTTTGTCAATAATATACGAGCCTATTTTACTTAAGTTATGAAGTTTTACTACGACTTTCCCATGTCTGCCTGAGTACAGCTTTCTGCGGTGAACGTTTTTATTAAGTTCCTATAGATTAACTCGGTGTAGACTATATGGTCGAGTAAAGCTAATGACAACTGAGTAATAGTCTAAAGTTTGGCGGCATTGCACATATATTTACACATGTCTTTACGAAAATGCACAATACACCGACTGCGTGATGTGCTGTTTTTACAAACCCAGGTCTCGGGTGATAATCTCAGTAGTCGACCTCGCCATGGCTATCAGCTCCAGCACCTCCTCAGGAGTCGTCTCCTCGGCAAACCCCTCCCTGATGGCTTCAACATCTGCCCTTGGGTAGATGGACTTGGTCATTGCCAGGGTCTGGGCCATGCCAGCAATAACGTGCTCATCTGAGTACCTCTTCAGGGCACTCGGTGCATCTTTAAGGCGCTCCTCCACTTGGAAGATTGTTCTGAAGCTGGTTCCCACAGGGCAAGGGTCCATCAGGTCAAGGAGCCCTTTCACGGACTCGGCAAGCGTTTCCCGTGACTCCTTGACTACCCTGATCTCCTCTGCGAAAGCCTGAAACTGGATCTGGGAATTGGCTCTAGCAGCTACCTGGGTTCACTGAAAAGTAAACTTGTTAAGCAAAGATGCAGATGGAGTAATTAATGGATTGGCTAAGGTTATTGTTAGGGCGGAGACTTCCTTTCGTAGTCGGCCTCCCACTTGGCTAAGGCCTTGTCGATGTTTTACACCGGCAATAGAACTATAGGGCTACTCAGCGAGGGGAAACTCAATGGATTGCAGAGGAACTCAAAGAACTTTATACAGGTTCAGGCCCTCAATGTGAGGTAATACCCTACGTCCAGTTGTGGTGTTATTCCTCTGAGGTTTTTGTTGATTGATGATCTTGTGATCTCATGCCCCTTGAGGGGTGCCCTGCCTCCCCTTATATACTGGGGGATAGGGGTACATGATAAGGATCCCAGCCGGATACGGCCAAGGGGTTTCCCTCTTAAAGATAGAAACTTATCCGACTAAGACTGTTTTCCTTATCATACAAGGTAAAGCCTACCGGGTGCTATCTTATCTCTAATTATATAATTTGGCCCATCCTCTATCCGAGTGGCCCATATGCTGGTGGCGAGGTACCCGGGGCCCATGGCCACCACAGTAGCCCCTGAGACCTTCATAGTTGAGTCACAGCTGATGCTAAGTGCTCATCCTCCACGGTGAAGATTGCCCGAGTGCAATGCTCCCGAGTACTCTTTGTCCGAGTGAGTATTCTTCCCGAGTCCTGCTTCATGTCAGCTGGCAGCAAGGCTATGAAGGGCTTCGTGTAGATATATGAATAGTGTGCACCAAATAGGCACACCTATTAGGTGTAGCCCCCGACTTTGTGTTTAATTGTGGAGACAATTAAACATAAAGTCAAAGATCTTTAACCTGATAGTCTTTCCCGAGTAGTATACTACTGGTATATGAGACTCTTCGGTATCATGTCAACCGGAATTTAATTTATAGTCTTGCCGAGTAGGGAACTACTCGTATGCAGGGCTCTTCAACTTCGTGTCAGTCGGAATATCTGTTCATAGTCTTGCCGAGTAGGATGCTACTTGTATATGGGACTCTTCAACTTCATGTCAGCTGGAAAGGGGGTTTATAGTCTTTCCAAAGTGGCGTCCCACCTAGAAGCTAGACTCCTCCACATCATGTCAGTGGGAATGAGAAATTTATAGTCTCTCCCGAGTAGTGCACTACTCGAAAGTTAGACTCTTCAACGTCATATCGGCTGGAATGATGTTGCTCATGGCAACTGATGGCCACGCATGTAGGCTGAGTACAACTTTATGAAAATAAATCCACGGCGTGGTCAAGTGTACTCAAGAAAGATACCTACGTCCCCAATTTTAATGAAGACCAGCTTGTGATCCATGTAAGGATATATCCTGGAGACCTGGTGGATAAAACAGATACCCAAACATATATGTTTAGTAATAAGGCTCTCATGAAGCATATCTGTTTACCTCATCAGCTCCTATTAGTAGCACCAGCGCTATAATTTCAACTCAGCCTGCGGGCGGCCCACATGGAGCATGCTACTGTAGGAACTCAAATCTTGGTGGCCCAGCACTGACTATGTAGGCCCAAGCCCATTTAGTCGGCACAGGCTCTATAAATAATGGGGAGAGAGAAAAAGATTCCTTCATCTTCCCCAAATCAGCCAATCGTTTCGTCTTCCATCTCCACGCCCAAATTTTGCCTTTTGCTCGGCTAGGGTTAGCTGTTGCTGCTGTTCCCTGCTCGAACTCGGGCGATTCCAGTCCGCTTCTTCTGTTCCAAGCCCCCAACTGCTTTTCCCCCAAATCTCTCCGCCCCCAACTATGTCGATAGCTTCGGATCCTGCGGGTGCACCGGGGAATGCCTGGCCGACTTCGGATTGCGGCTTGGTGAAACTGAAGCTGCTAGAGAGTCAATTGAAGTTGCCTAGTCAGGAGGTGATCCGTTGGAGGCCGGCTAAGGGTGAGTCGGTCCCAAACCCTCAATCTGGTGAAACAGTAGTCTTTACTTCTTTTTTCGATCGGGGTTTGTGCCTTCCCTCTTCTGCGTTCTTCTGCTGCATCCTTGACTTCTATGGGTTGGAGTTGGTGAATTTGAATCCCAACTCGATTCTTCAAATCTCCATATTTGTTACTCTCTACGAGTGCTTTTTGGGTGTGGATCCCCACTTTAATTTCTTTACACACCTATTCCACATCAAACCTCAGCCCTCCAAGAATAATACCAATGTGATTGGGGGGGGCTGGTCTCCAGTTGGGGAGTGATGGGAAGAAAACATATCTTGATCTCCCCTTGAAATCTTCCTTGAAAGGCTGGCACAAGGAGTGGTTCTATTGCGCAGATCTGGCTCCCTCCTTGTGTCCATTCATCGGCTTGCCACCGGTAGTTTTACCAAGTTGGTCTTCAGACCCAACCTTTGAAGAGATGGACCAAGTACACCAATTGCTGGCAAAATTATATAAGCTTAAGGAAGCTGGCCTGACTGGGCCTTGGGTGGCCCGGCGTGTCCGGACTCGGCGTATCCAGTCGCTGAAGCTGAGAAGCGCATTCGGCTGAGACTTTCTGGGCAAACATGATCCTGACCGAGTAAGCCATGAGACGGCCAACAAGGACAAGGTGACCGAGACCCTGTGTGGTTACTTCTCCAATGGGGTGATCGAGACTGAAGACGATAAGCGTTGCATCGCGGCATATAGCTTCCTTCGGCCCCGCTCCAAGGTAACCTTTGTCTTTCTTCTGTGTTGAATGCCTGTGGACTTGTATCTGCGATTGCCTAGTATTGTGTGATATATGTTGTTGAATCATCTGTAGTGGTGTAAGGAGTTCGACGAGGACTCCTGCCTGTTGTCAGCCGTCAAATCGAAGAAGAGGCCGAGGAGCCCCCTACCGCCCAACCTGACTCGAAGAGAGCGGGGAAAAAGCCTGTTCTTTCTCGGGGCGAGGGGGCCATGACGCCGCGTGCCGTGGCGGGAAGTCTGAAGATAAAGGATACCGCCGCCACGGCACCCAGGTGATCAAGTCCCAGATTGGGACCAGTACAGCCGAGCTCGACGTTGCCGAGCCCGGCAAAAACACCGCCGAGTACAAGGTCTGAGCAGGCGGCGCCAAGCATACGGGTGCCTGAGTCGGCCACGCCACCAATGGCGCCGCCTCCAGTCACCACGCCGCCACCGACCGCTTTGCCGACCCGGCCGACAACCAGGCGTAGTGCTCCTCTGGGACCTGGATCGCCCGGTGGGAAACTCAAGTTCTCCAAGAGGTAGGCTGCTCTAGATCTTCTAAGATTCTTGTCTATTGCAGTAGTATGTTGATGTCTGTTTTGCCATGCAGGAAGCGTGCCGATATCGATCTCAAGGAGACTGGTCCGACCGCTCCCCTTGAAGAGCCCGCCCCAGCCAAGCCGGCGCCTGCGAGCACACCCGCTGAGCCGGTGGCTGTCCTAGTCCCGGAGACAGAGGTGGTCCCGACTGCGGGGCCGCTGGTGCTGCCCGACCAAGGAGAGGTTACCGAGTGTCAATGCTTTGCACCGGCAATAAAACTATAGGGCTACTCGGCGAAGGTGAATTCGGTGGATTGCAGAGGAACAAAGAAGATTTATACTGGTTCAGGCCCTCGATGTGAGGTAATACCCTACGTCCAGTTGAGGTGTTATTCCTCTGAGGTGTTTGATGATCGATGATCTTGTGTCTTCTTGTGGTTGCCCTAAGGGGCGCCCTACCTCCCTTTATATACTAGGGGACAGGGGTACATGATAAGGATCCTAGCCGGATACGTCCAAGGGATATCCTTCTTAGAGATAAAGACCTATTCGACTAAGACTAAGTTTCCTCGTTACACAAGGCAAAGCCCGCCGGGTGCTATCTTATCCCTAATTACATGGTTCGGCCCACCCTCTATCCGAGTGGCCCATATATTGGTAATGAGGTACCCGAGGCCCATGGCCTCCACAGCAGCCCCTGAGACCTTCATAGTTGAGTCACAACTGATGCCGAGTGCTCATCCACCACGGTGAAGATTGCCCGAGTGCAGTGCTCCCGAGTACTCTTTGTCCGAGTAAGTCTTCTTCCGAGTCCCGCTTCATGTCAGCTGGCTGCGAGGCTATGAAGGGCTTCATGGAGATATATGAATAGTGTGTGCCAAATAGGCGCACCTATTAGGTGTAGCCCCCAACTTTGTGCTTAATTGTGAAGACAATTAAACATAAAGTCAAAGATCTTTAACCTGGAAGTCTTTCCCGAGTAGATTACTACTGTCATATGAGACTCTTCGGTATCATGTCAACCGGAATAAACATTATAGTCTTGCCGAGTAGGAGACTACTCGCATGTAGGACTCTTCGACTTCATGTCAGTCGGAATATGTGTTTATAATCTTGCCGAGTAGGAAGCTACTCATATATGGGACTCTTCAGCATCATGTCAGCTGGAAAAAGGGGATTTATAGTCTTTTCCGAGTGGCGTCTCACCCAGAAGTTAGACTCCTCCGCATCATGTCAGCGGGAAAAGATATTTATAGTCTCTCCCGAGTAGTGCACTACTCAAAAGTTAGACTCTTCCGCATCATGTCAACGGGTATAATGTTGCTCATGGCAACTGATGGCCACGCATGTAGGCCGAGTACCACTGTATGAAAATAAATCCACGGCGTGGTCAGGTGTACTCGAGAAAGATACCTACATCCCTAATTTTAATGAAGACCAGCTTGTGATCCTTGTAAGGATATACCCTCGAGACCTGGTGGATAAAACAGATATCCAAACATATATGTTTAGCAATAAGGCTCTCATGAAGCATATCTGTTTACCTCATCGGCTCCTGTTGGTAGCACCAGCGCTATAATTTCAACTCAGCCTACAGGCGGCCCACATGGAGCATGCTACTGTAGGAACTCATATCTTGGTGGCCCAGTGCAAACTATGTAGGCCCAAGCCCATCTAGTCAGCATCGGCTCTATAAAAGCAGGGAGAGAGAAAAAGATTCCTTCATCTTCCCCAAATCAGCCAATCGCTTCGTCTTCCACCTTTGCGCCCAACTTTTCCCTTCCCGCCCGGCTAGGGTTAGTTGCTGCTATTCCCCACCCGAACTCAGGCGATTCCAATCCTCTTCGTTTGTTCCAAGCCCCCGATTTGCTTTTCCCCAAATCTCACCGCCTCCAGACATGCCAAAAGCTTTGGATCTTGCGGGTGCTCCGGGGAGTTCTTGGCCGATTTCAGATTGCGGCTCGGTGAAGCTGAAGCGGCTGGAGAGTGAACTGAAGTTGCCTAGCCAAGAGGTGATTCGCTGGCGGTCAGCTAAGGGTGAGTCGATCCCAAATCCCCGACCTGGTGAAACAGTAGTTTTCGCCTCTTTTTTCGATCGAGGCTTGTGCCTTCCGTCTTCTGATTTCTTCCGTCGCATCCTTGACTTTTACGGGCTGGAGTTGGTGCATTTGAACCCCAACTCGATTCTTTAGATCTCCATCTTTGTTACTCTTTGTGAGTGCTTCTGGGGTGTTGAACCCCATTTTATCCTCTTCCGACATCTGTTCCACATCAAACCCCAACCCTCCAAGAGTAATATCAATGTGATTGGGGGGGCTGGTCTCTAGCTGAGGAGCGATGGGAAGAAGACATATCTTCATCTGCCCTTGCAATCTTCTCTGAAAGGCTGGCACAAGGAATGGTTCTATTGCGCAGGTCTGGCTCCCTCCTTGCGTCCATTTACCGGCTTGCCGCCCGTGGTTTCACCAAACTGGTCAGCAGAGCCGTCCTTTGAAGAGATGGGCCAGGCACATCAACTGTTGGTGAAGATAGAAGACCTCAAGAAGGCTGGCCTGACAGGACCCTGGGTGGCTCATCTCTTCCTGACCCGGTGCATCCAGCCGCTGAAGCTGAGGAGTGCATTCGGCTGGGCCATTAAAGGCAAAATCGATCCTAACCGAGTAAGCAACGAGTCGGCGAACAAGGGGGCAGTGACGGAGACCCTGTTTGGCTACTTCTCCGAAGGGGTGGTCACGACCGAAGATGACAACCGCCAGGTCGCGGCTTATAGCTTCGTTCGGCCCCGGACCAAGGTAACCTTTAATCTTCTTTTGTGATGAATGCCTGTGGAACTGAGATTGTTCAGCCTTGCTTGATGTATTTTGTTGACTCACTTATAGTGGCATGAAGAGTTCGATGAAGACTCCCGCCCGTTGTTGGCCGTCGTGTCGAAGAAGAGGCCGAGGAGCCCCTCTGCTACCCAACCCGACTCCAAGAGAGCGGGGAAGAAGCCCATTTTGTATCGGGGCGAGGGGGCCATGATGCCGCGCGCCGTGGCGGGAAGCCTGAAGATAAGGGACACCGTCACCACGGCGCCCAGGCGATCAAGTCCCAGGTTGAGACCTGCGGGTTTGAGCCCGACATTGCCGAGCCCAGCAACAGCTCCGTCAAGGGGCCAACCGGAGCAGACGCCACCGAGGACGGAGGCGCCCAAGCCAACCACACCGAAATTGGGGCCGACTCGGGCTGATGTGCCGCCGCCGACTGTAACGCCGACCGGGCCGACCGCCGGAGCTAGCGCCCCGACAGGACCCGGGTCGCCCGGCAGGAGGCTGAAGTTCTCCAAGAGGTGCGCTGCTCCGGACCTTCTGAAATTCTTGCGTGTTGGAGTAGTGCTTTGATGTCTCATTTCATTGTGCAGGAAGCGGGCCGATATCGATCTCAAGGAGACCAATTCGACCGCTCCCCTTGAAGAGCCTGCCCCAGCCGAGCCGGCGGCCGCGAACACACCTGCTGAGCCGGTGGCTAGCCCGGTCGCAGAGACCGAGGTGGTCCCGACTGCAGGATCGCCGCCGCCTACTGACCAGGAGGCGATTGCCGAGGTTGAGACCCCAGCCCCTGAAGCGTCGCCTGTTGCGGAGGCCGCTGTCGGAGCCCCTGAGCCGGTCCCCAAGGCTACGGGGGACGGCGGTGCGGAGGCCGGGACCCCATCGCCGTCGTGGTCGTCGTCGTCGTCATCGTCGCTGCCGGAGATCCCAACCCTGCCTCGGATCGAAGCTCCTCCGCGTGTAATGCCCCGGACCTTCACATGGATGGCGCCGGACGGGACTGTGAAGAGCTTCAGGCTTGATGAGGTCGTCATGAGGAGGGAACGCGAAAGCTTGCTTCGCGCTGCTATCAACGGGTCCAAGGGAGTTGGGGTATGATCCTCGTGGTAGAGTCTTGGCGATCTTCTCGTTTTAAAGTCTGACTTCATCCTTGATTTGTCCTCCAGCCTGAGCAGAAACTCGTCGACCGTAACGAGGCGATGATGGAAATCTTGGTCGAGATGGCTCCCCACCTCGCAGAATTGGAGCAGCTCCGGGCATTGAAGGCCGAGATGGAGGAGCGTCATGCGGGGAGGGAGGCCTGGCTGAAGAGTGGCGCCGATCAGCTCAGGGAGGAGACTTGGGCCCTAGCCAGAAAGATCAGAGGTAAAATCCCCGAATATATCTTCCCGACCAAACCGTCGTTGTATTCATCCAGCTGCGTTGTTCCCGACTGCCCAGTTATGTCATGACTGCACGGTTGAGCTCTTGGCTAATCTGTCGTGCAGCCCTCGAAGCGAAGTTGAAGACCGAACAGAGAGGGAGTCGCAGTTGAAGGAGGCCGAAGAAGCTAGGGCCGAGCTTAAGAAGGTCAAGGCTGACCTGACAAAGGCCAACACCGAGCTTGACCGTGAGAAGGCCGAGTTGAAGGAGGCCGTCGTCAAGCTCGGTAAGGAAAAAGCTAAACTGGAGAAGACCGTGGCTGGGTGGGAGGCCGACTACGAAAGTAAGTCCTCAACCTGACCGTGATCTTAGCCAATCCATTAGTCGCTCCGTCTGTAGCCGAATCTGACAAGTTTACTTGCCGGCGGACCTAGGCAAACATGAGAGCCAATGTCCTGGCCCAGCATCGGTTCTACATAGAGGAGATAAGAGTGATCAGGGAGTCATGGGAGGCCCTCGTCGGGTCCGTGAAAGGGCTCCTTGACCTCATAGATCCCCGCCCAGTGGGAACCAGTTGCAGCCGGATCCCCTAGATAGAGGCGCGTCTTGAGGATGCACCGCGTGCCTTGAAAAAGTACTCGGATGAGCATGTCATTGCTGGCATGGCCCAGACCCTGGCGATGACCAAGTCCATCTACCCAAGGGCAGAATTGAAGCCATCGGGGAGGGGTTTGCCGAGGAGACGACGCCGGAGGAGGCGCTGGAGCTGATTGCCCAGGCGAAGCCGACTGCTGAAATAATTACCCGAGACCTGGGTCTATAAGGGCAACATGTTATGTAGTCGGTATATATAAACTTTTGTAAAAAAGCATGTGTAAATATGTGTGCAGTGCCGCCAAATTATCCCGGGGAAGGGCGCAGTGCTCGGCCGTAATTCTAAACGAGGAATCATCATCTCATCCAAAGTCTTGGCGAATAAAATGTTGAGCGTGCTGCCTCCATCGATAAGGGTTTTCTTCAGCCTGATATTTCTGACGACCAGGTCCAGGACGAGTGGATAGCGTCCCGGGTGTAAAACCCGATCTAGGTGATCTGTGCTGTTGAAGGTAATGGCCATCTCTGACCAGCGCAGGTACTGGGGGGTGTCCGTTGTAGAGACCATGTTGAGTTCGTGCGCTGATAGCTTCTGTTTGCACTTGGACTCGTACGCGAGCGGACCTCCAAAAATGTGATTGAGCTCGGCTTGGGGATCTTAAAAATCATCAGCCGGACCCGAGTCTGGCTTGTCCTTGTGTTTGTCGGTGCCAGATGATGAAGCCTGCTCAGAGGCAAACTTCTTGAGCATGTAGCAGTCTTTGGCCGCGTGCTTGCCCTTGGGATGGAAGGGGCATGGCCCACTCATGACTTTCTAGTAGTCGTTGTCCCATTGGGGCCGCGACCGAGTGCGCTCCATATTGGCCACCTCGTGTCCGACTTCCGCTTCCGGCTGCCGGACTTGTTTTGAGATGGCTTGTTGTTGGCTTTCACCTTCTGGTCTTTCTGTCGGGACTCCTTCTTCTCGTCGAGGGCCTCTGCGACCGCTTCAGCCGAGTCGGCGTATTTGTTGGCCATGTCGAAAAGAGCCCAGATAGAGGGTGGTGGCTTCCGAGTGAATTTTGCGATGAACGGGGCATCCTTTACTCCCTTGCGGAAGGCGGCGATGACAGCCTCATCTCGGATCATTGGGATCTTGTTGCGCTTCTCGGAAAATCTCTTGATAAAATCTCATAGAGACTCGTTCTTCTTCTGGTGTAGTTGATACAAATTGTGCTCAGAAGATGGCCTCTCGTAGGTTCCCTGAAAGTTGGCGATGAACCGCTCCCTGAGTTCTCCCCAGGAACCGATCGACCACCTTGGGAGCCCTGTCAGCCATGTCCTCGCCGAGTCGGCTAGCACGACTAGGAGGTAGTTAGCCATGGCTTTATTATCGCCCCCAGCAGCTCGGACTGCTAGGGTATATACGGTGAGCCAAGACTCGGGATTTGTTTTGCCGTCATACTTTTCAATTCCTGTGGGCTTGAAGCCAGTCGGCCAATCGATGTCCAATAGCTCCCAAGTGAAGGCTGGAATGCCTTCGTCTTCGTGAGGGCTCGGGCTTCGACCACGGCGGTTAAACCACCTGTGATGGAGATCGAAGCGCTCGTTTTCGCCCTCCAATCGGCGGCGCTCGTCTTCTTCTCATTTGTGGCACCGGGCATTGATGGTGTGGCGAAGGTCGTGTTGTAGGCATCCTCGGAGATCTTGGTTGGGCCGGCGGTCATACTGGTGACGGCGCCGGTTGTCGTTGTTGGTGTTGTCGAGTGGCGTTTGCCTTGACTCCTCGTGTGGCCGACTAGAGCCAGCCGCCCGGCGACGTGTTGATGTGGATGAACCCACTGCTGGAGATCCCGACCGATTAGTCGGTGTCACGGTGTCTCCCGACTGCTGTTGTTGTGGCTGGCAGGTAGCAGCCGTGATCATCGCCTTGATCTTGGTGATAGTTGGGGTGCCATGGTGATCAGGCCCAAGCTGGAGTGTATCCAGCAAGGTTGTGGCAGCCACAACATTCTGTTGCGGCGTGATGAAAACGTCGTGATCGCTGACTTTAGTTTGGAGAATCTGCTGCTGGGCTGCTCGCCCAGCCTTGCATAGCTCGTCATTGTGAGCCTCGCAATCAGCCTCCTCCTGTTGTCATAGTCGGCGTGCCTCCTCCTGTTGCTCCTCTTGTAGTCAGCGCACCTCGGGTGGTGGTGTTGAGGCCATAAAGATCTCGTGGGGAAGGAGGAAACTCGCCAGACTAGAGTCTGAACTAATGTTCGAACCGTTATCCGACTTGGAATCGGACTCCGAGTAGTTTATTGGAGTAAGAATGACTCCGACCTCTCTAGATCCAATCTGAAACGGCACTTGGCCGTGTCCAAACTGAATCGTAGGAGATCGGGTCTGCTGCGCGGGATGTAGATTCGCAGCGTCGCCGAATCTATGTGGGAAATCGATGATCTGCCCCGTTCTTGGCCCAACCCGGGCTGGCTCAAGGCCTAGCACAAGTCGGACGCCGAAGGAGAGAGTTGTCCCAATTTTCGGCGAAGTAAAGGACTGCCGCAGTAGATCGTTGAAGGAGATTGCGGCATCCTGTGGGCCGACTGGCGCAACATCGGCTGGTTCCTCGGCCAGCTGGATTGAATCTGCTTCGGCCAAGGTGAGGTTGCCGATCTGGTCAGCAATGAAATCGAGGCTTCCGAAGGAAATTGTGTCTCCAGGGGAGAACTTGTTGCCGTCGACTCCGCTAGTTGGATCCATCGAATTTGTTGATCAAGAAATCGCCGGAGCCCCTACCTGGCGTGCCAACTGTTGATGTTTTACATCGGCAATAGTACTATAGGGCTACTCGGCGAGGGGAAACTCAATGGATTGCAGAGGAACTCAAAGAAATTTATACTGGTTTAGGCCCTCGATGTGAGGTAATACCCTACGTCCAGTTGTGGTGTTATTCCTCTGAGGTGTTTGTCGATTGATGATCTTGTGATCTCATGCCCCTTGAGGGGCACCCTGCCTCCCCTTATATATGGGGGATAGGGGTACATGATAAGGATCCCAGCCAGATATGGCCAAGGGATTTCCCTCTTAGAGATAGAAACTTATCCGACTAAGACTGTTTTCCTTATCATACAAGGTAAAGCCTGTAGGGTGCTATCTTATCTCTAATTACATAATTCGGCCCATCCTCTATCCAAGTGGCCCATATGCTGGTGGTGAGGTACCCAGGGCCCATGGCCTCCACAGGCCTTCTCCAGTTCAACTTTTTCTTTCTCGAGCTTGGTGTTGGCCTTTTTCAACTCGGCCTTCTCTTGCTCAAGCTCGGTATTGGCCCTCATTGGGTCGGCCTTGTCCTTCTCAAGCTCGGCTTTGGCCCTCTCGACCTCCTTCAGCTATTTTTCCCCCTCTGTTCGAGTCTCCAACTCGGCTTCGAGGGCTGCACAATAGAATAGTCAAGAACTCAACATTGCAGTCAAGACACAACTGGGCAGTCCGGAAATAACACAGCTGGAGAAATATATTAAGGATTTGGTCAGGAAGAAGTATTCTGGAGGCTCACCTTTTATCTTCTTGGCTTGGTCCCAATTCTCATTCTTGAGCTAGGTGACAGCCTTCCTCAGCCAAGATTCCCTCTCCTGGCTGTGCCCTTCTACTTCGGCTTTCAAGGCTCGGAGCTGTTCCAATTCTTGGAGCTGGAGGGCAACTCAGGTCAGCACCTCGTGCATTTTCTCCGAGTGATCAACAAGCTTCTGTTCGGGGAGAAACAAGTCAAAGCAGAGTCAAGCGTCAAGAAATACTACCAAGATTCCAATAAAACAAAAATCATACCTGAATCCCCTGGGAGGCGGCAATTGTGGCACGAAGCAAGTCTTCATGCTCCTTGTTGATGTTTTACATCGGCAATACAACTATAGGGCTACTCGGCGAGGGAAAACTTGGTGGATTGTAGAGGAACGCAAAAAAGATTTTATACTGGTTCAAGCCCTCAATGTGAGGTAATACCCTACATCCAGTTGTGGTGTTATTCCTCTGAGGTGTTTGTCGATCGATGATCTCGTGCCCCTTGAGGGGCGCCCTACCTCCCCTTATATACTGGGGGACAGAGGTACATGATAAGGATCCTAGACGGATATGGCCAAGGGATTTCCCTCTTAGAGATAGAAACTTATCCGACTAAGACTATGTTTTTCTTATCGTACAAGGCAAAATCTGTCGGGTGCTATCTTATCTCTAACTACATGATTTGGCCCATCCTCTATCCGAGTGGCCCATATGTTGGTGGTGAAGTACCCGGGGCCCATGGCCTCCACAGTAACCCCTGAGACCTTCATAATTGAGTCACAGCTGATGCCAAGTGCTCATCCTCCACGGTGAAGATTGCCCGAGTGCGATGCTCCCGAGTACATATGTTCGAGTGAGTCTTCTTCCCGAGTCTTGCTTCATGTCAGCTGGCAGCGAGGCTATGAAGGGCTTCATGTAGATGCATGAATAGTGTGCGCCGAATAGGCGCACCTATTAGGTGTAGCCCCCGACTTTGTGCTTAATTGTGAAGACAATTAAACATAAAGTCAAAGATCTTTAACCTAATAGTCTTTCCCGAGTAGTATACTACTGGTATATGAGACTCTTCAGTATCATGTCAACCGGAATTTAATTTATAGTCTTGCCGAGTAGCATGCCATTCGTATATAGGACTCTTCAGCTTCATGTCAGCTAAAATAGTGGGTTTGTAGTCTTTCCCGAGTGGTGTCCCACTCAGGAGTTAGACTCCTCCGCATCATGTCAGCGAGAATTAGAAATTTATAGTCTCTCCCGAGTAGTGCACTACTCGAAAGTTACTCTTCAGCGTCGTATCGGCTGGAATAATGTTGCTCATGGCAACTGATGGCCACGCATGTAGACCGAGTACCACTTTATGAAAATAAATCCATGGCATGGTCAGGTGTACTCGAGAAAGATACCTGCATCCCCAATTTTAATGAAGACCAGCTTGTGATCGGATCCATGTAAGGATATATCCCCGAGACCTGGTGGATAAAACAGATACCCAAACATATATGTTTAGCAATAAGGCTCACATGAAGCATATCTGTTTACCTCATCGGCTCCTGTTGGTAGCACCAGCGCTATAATTTTAACTCAGCCTGCGGGCGGCCCACATGGAGCATGCTACTGTAGGAACTCATATCTTGGTGGCCTAGTACCGACTGTGTGGCCCAAGCCCATTAGTCGGTATCGGCTCTATAAAAAGCGGGGAGAGAGAAAAAGATTCCTTCATCTTCCCCAAATCAGCCAATCGTTTTGTCTTCCGCCTCCGCGCCCAACTTTTTGCCTCCTGCTCGCCTAGGGTTAGCTGCTGCTGCTGTTCCCCACTCGAACTCAGGCGATTCCAGTCCTCTTCATCTGTTCCAAGCCCCCAATCGCTTTTCCCTCAAAGCTTCGGATCCTATGGGTGTGCTGGGGAATGCCTGGCCGACTTCGGATTGCGGCTCGGTGAAACTGAAGCTGCTGGAGTGTCAATTGAAGTTGCCAAGCCAGGAGGTGATCCATTGGCGGCCGGCTAAGGGTGAGTCGGTCCCAAATCCCCAATCTGGCGAAACAGTAGTTTTTGCCTCTTTTTTCGATCGGGGTTTGTGCCTTCCCTCTTCTGCGTTCTTCCGCCGCATCCTTGACTTCTATGGGTTGGAGTTGGTGAATTTGAATCCCAACTCGATTCTTCAAATCTTCATATTTGTTAGTCTCTGTGAGTGCTTTTTGGGTGTGGAGCCCCATTTTAATTTCTTTAGGCATCTGTTCCACATCAAACCCTAGCCCTTCAAGAATAATATCAATGTGATTGGGGGGGGGGGGTGGTCTGCAATTGAGGAGTGATGGGAAGAAAACATATCTTGATCTCCCCTTGAAATCTTCCTTGAAAGGCTGGCACAAGGAGTGGTTCTATTGCGTAGATCTGGCTCCCTCCTTGCGTCCATTCACCGGCTTGCCACCGGTAGTTTCACCAAATTGGTCAGTAGATCCAACCTTTGAGCAGATGGGCCAAGTGCATCAATTGTTGGGGAAATTAGATAAGCTTAAGGAAGCTGGCCTGACTGGGCCTTGGGTGGCCCGGCGTTTCCTGACTCGGCGCATCCAGCCACTGAAGCTGAGGAGCGCGTTCGGCTGGGATTTTCAGGGCAAATATGATCCTGACCGAGTAAGCCACGAGTCGGCCAACCAGTACAAGGTGACCGAGACCTTGTTTGGTTACTTCTCCGAGGGGGTGATCGAGACTGAAGATGATAAATGCCGGACCACGGCTTATAGCTTCCTTCGGCTCCGTCCCAAGGTAATCTTTGTCCTTCTTGTGTGACGAATGCCTGTGGGCTTGTATCTGTGATTGCCCAGCATTGTGTGATGTACTTTGTTGATTCATCTGTAGTGGTGCGAGGAGTTCGACGAGGACTCCCGCCCATTGTCAGCCGTTAAATCGAACAAGAGGGTGAGGAGCCCCTCTGCTGCCCAACCCGA
Organism: Oryza meyeriana var. granulata; assembly: GCA_003991445.1. NCBI lineage: Eukaryota > Viridiplantae > Streptophyta > Magnoliopsida > Poales > Poaceae > Oryza > Oryza meyeriana. Next base: position 22,975 of record RYFJ01004334.1, read on the forward strand.
CTCCAAGAGAGCGGGGAAAAAGCCTGTTCTATATCGGGGCGAGGGGGCCATGACGCCGTGTGCTGTGGTAGGAGGTCTGAAGATAAAGGACACCGCCGTCGCGGCACCCAGGCGTTCAAGTCCCAGGTTCGGACCAGTACGGCCGAGCTCGACATTGCCGAGCCCGGCAAAAGCCCCGCCGAGTACACGGTCCGAGCAGGCACCGCCAAGCACAGAGGTGCCTGAGTCGGCCACGCCACCAACAGGGCCGCCTCCAGTTGCCACAACGCCGCCGACTACTTCGCCGACCAGGCCGACAACCGGGCGTAGCGCTCCGCCGGGACCTGGATCGCCCGGCGGGAAACTCAAGTTCTCCAAGAGGTAAGCTGCTCCGGATCTTCTGAGATTCTTGTCTGTTGTAGTAGTATTTTGATGTCTATTTTGCCATGCAGGAAATGTGCCGATATCGATCTCAAGGAGACCGCTCCGCCCGCTCGCCTTGAAGAGCCCGCCCCAGCCGAGCCGGCGCCCGCGAGCACATCTGCTAAGCCGGTGGCCATCCTTGTCATGGAGACTGAGGTGGTCCTGACTGCGGGGCCGCTGGTGCCGCCCGACCAAGGGGCGGTTACTGAGGTTGCTACCCCAGCCCCTGAGTCGACGCCAGTTGCAGAGGCCGTTCCGAAGCCCCCGAGTCGACCCCCGAGGCTGCAGAGGTGTTAACGCCAAAATTTGGTACGGGTCGTTACCATGTTCGGTTAAGGAAAGAAGCGATATCAGCCATTGGAAACTAATCCAGAAGAGTCCGAGCTTGGGAAGGAATCGTGAAGACCACATTATGGCAGTTATTTATCTTATCTATTAGATAGTTTTATCTTTTAGGAAACCTGATCTCTTGTCCGATCAGGTCTGTTAGTTTTCCTTTTCTAGTTAGGAAAGTCCTGTTCCGTGTCCTATAAGGACTCTTGTAACTCGGGGTATATATACGTATGCCCGGGTGCCTTGTAAATCATCTCTCGATCAATTAAACTTCAGCGCATCGCCACCCTTTCGACGGGTTCTTGCTTCTCGAGCGGGGCTGCATCGGTTAGGTCCGAACTCCTGCGAGAGGGTAAGACTCGTCACCCCTTACCCAGGTGTATCTGCCCTGTCTACGGCTGCATCGGTTCGGTCCGACCTCTTAGGCCGATCAGGTATACCACATCACGCATGCGTAGATCTTATCAGTTTACTGGGGGCGATTTATCATCAGTTCGTGCTGCATCGGTTGGGTCCGACCTACTGAACTGCCAGCGATAAATCATTCCTGCTAGGTTGATGGTTTTTGCGCAAGCGTCTTATCGGAATGTATAGCCGGTAAGTTATCTTATTATATCACAGTTGCATTAGGTCTATCGGCTTGTTGAGGTTCCTTTACTATTATCGATCTGTGCTGCATCAGTTAGGTCTGAACTACTAGATCGATAATAATAGATTTATCCTTGTCGAGCCGATCGGTGTATATGAGACGTTCTATCGGAGCGCTTAGCCGATAGGTTATCTTTTTATAAAGCCGACTGTATTATCCTTACTGTTTGTCATCTATATTATCATCGGTTTTCTAGCCGATGCACATGTGTTTCCTCGGCAGTCGGCTGGCTTATTGTTTTGCTTATCTATTTTATCATCGGCTTCTAGCCGATGCACATGTTATACTGACAGCTTATCCATTTGTTTATAGCGCTATCGGTTTCCTAGCCGATACACAGGTGCCATCGGCTATCGGCTACGAGGAGTCTATATCAGCCCGTATCGGCCGATAGCCGATGTGCAGTTGCTGCTGGTAGTCGGACGCGAGCACTAGCAAGGACCCGGACACGGACAAGGATCCGACTACGAGTACAAGCGAGGACCCAGGAGCGAGAACCCGAGCACGAGACCCGGGCGCGAGTACAGGCGAGGGCCCAGGCACGAGCATAGCGGCGATCGGCTGGAAGGAATCCGTATCGGCTTACTGGCCGATTGGATCAGTAATCAAATTTCTTCATCTCCTTGTCAATTGCGGGGTCAAATTGACTGGCACGCCTACGAACCTCAAATATTTTAGGACCTGCACTGGAGCTAAGCAGATCTCCCAGGCCTTCGTATGTTCAATCGCATCAAACCAGATCGTCAGCAAGCTTCTTGTCACACCCGGTGGTTTTTGGTGCGAACATATTTTTGGCACACCCGGTGGGACACAGAACTTCAACATGGATGGAAAGGAGGTCAGTACAGATAATATGATTCCAGTCACAATGGAAGACTTGACCGAAGAACAAAGACAACAAGTGGAGCAGAACTTCGTGGAGTTTCAGAAGCTTTGTCTACAATCCTTCGGCATAACAGATCAAGGGCCGATTCAAAAATTACAGTTTCCAAAGCCTGTTCTCATTGACGAATCGAGCCATATATCGCCTACAAGTTCACAAAAGCCGATCCAAGACATGTTTAATAAAGCAGTTCATCATGCGTTGACCGATCAATCTGGGATATTGGTGAATACATTACAGAGTTTGATCAAGAAGGCAGTGGAGCCGATTCAAATATCCGGGGGGCAACAAGATGGGATTCCTCTAGGATATCAAACTGCGTACTATGGAGGGCATCAACAGAGTTATCCAGAAGCTGTTCCTGAGTACAACTATCCGAGGGAATATCAGAATCAGAATCGGCTATCAACTCCACCTCTGCGTTATTACGGTGAAAATCCAAGAGAAGAAGATTTGACAGCAAGAATCACAGAGGTGATGAGAGAACAATTCGGTTTAAGACCGAAGGAGGAAACATTTATGTATCGGCATCCATATCCAGATTGGTTTGATAGAGTTCCGTTGCCACGCCGATACAGAGTACCAGACTTCTCCAAATTCTCAGGCCAAGATGATGTATCTACAGTGGAACATGTTAGCCGATTCTTGGCTCAATGTGGAGAGGCATTGGCTGTAGAAGCTTTGAGAGTTAGACTCTTCCCGTTATCGTTATCCGGATCGGCCTTTACATGGTTTTCTTCATTGCCACCTAACTCAGTTCGAGGTTGGGCCGATCTGGAAAAGCAATTCCACAAGTATTTCTTTATGGGAAGTCAGGAGATGAGTTTGATAGACTTAACATCGGTAATACAGAAGCCGGAGGAATCAGTCGCAGAATATATCCAGCGGTTTCGTAATGTTAGAAGCCGATGTTATAGTTTAAGTCTGGATGATGCACAGCTGGCCGAATTAGCATTCCAAGGTTTGTTGGCTCCGATCAAGGAAAGATTTTCATTAGAAGACTTTGAGAGCCTAGCACACCTAGTACAGAAGGTATCGGTTCATGAAAGCTGATTTCAGGAGGCCAGGAAGGAATGATGAGGCCTGAACAGAAGAATTTCGAAGTTTGATAACAAACTCCGAAACTGGGGGGCATGTGTTAACGCCAAAATTTGGTACGGGTCGTTACCATGTTCGGTTAAGGAAAGAAGCGATATCAGCCATTGGAAACTAATCCAGAAGAGTCCGAGCTTGGGAAGGAATCGTGAAGACCACGTTATGGCAGTTATTTATCTTATCTATTAGATAGTTTTATCTTTTAGGAAACCTGATCTCTTGTCCGATCAGGTCTGTTAGTTTTCCTTTTCTAGTTAGGAAAGTCCTGTTCCGTGTCCTATAAGGACTCTTGTAACTCGGGGTATATATACGTATGCTCGGGTGCCTTGTAAATCATCTCTCGATCAATTAAACTTCGGCACATCGCCACCCTTTCGACGGGTTCTTGCTTCTCGAGCGGGGCTGCATCGGTTAGGTCCGAACTCCTGTGAGAGGGTAAGACTCGTCACCCCTTAACCAGGTGTATCTGCCCTGTCTACGGCTGCATCGGTTCGGTCCGACCTCTTAGGCCGATCAGGTATACCACATCACGCGTGCGTAGATCTTATCAGTTTACTGGGGGCGATTTATCATCAGTTCGTGCTGCATCGGTTGGGTCCGACCTACTGAACTGCCAACGATAAATCGTTCCTGCTAGGTTGATGGTTTTTGCACAAGCATCTTATCGGAATGTATAGCCGGTAAGTTATCTTATTATATCATAGTTGCATTAGGTGTATCGGCTTGTTGAGGTTCCTTTACTATTATCGATCTGTGCTGCATCAGTTAGGTCTGAACTACTAGATCGATAATAATAGATTTATCCTTGTCGAGCCGATCGGTGTATATGCGACGTTCTATCGGAGCGCTTAGCCGATAGGTTATCTTTTTATAAAGCCGACTGTATTATCCTTACTGTTTGTCATCTATATTATCATCGGTTTTCTAGCCGATGCACATGTGTTTCCTCGGCAGTCGGCTGGCTTACTGTTTTGCTTATCTATTTTATCATCGGCTTCTAGCCGATGCACATGTTATACTGACAGCTTATCCATTTGTTTATAGCGCTATCGGTTTCCTAGCCGATACACAGGTGCCATCGGCTATCGGCTACGAGGAGTCTATATCAGCCCGTATCGGCCGATAGCCGATGTGCAGTTGCTGCTGGTAGTCGGACGCGAGCACTAGCAAGGACCCGGACACGGACAAGGATCCAACTATGAGCACAAGCGAGGACCCAGGAGCGAGAACCCGAGCACGAGACCCGGGCGCGAGTACAGGCGAGGGCCCAGGCACGAGCATAGCGGCGATCGGCTGGAAGGAATCCGTATCGGCTTACTGGCCGATTGGATCAGTAATCAAATTTCTTCATCTCCTTGTCAATTGCGGGGTCAAATTGACTGGCACGCCTACGAACCTCAAATATTTTAGGACCTGCACTGGAGCTAAGCAGATCTCCCAGGCCTTCGTATGTTCAATCGCATCAAACCAGATCGTCAGCAAGCTTCTTGGCACACCCGGTGGTTTTTGGTGCGAACAAGAGGACACCGGCATGGGGGCCAGGACCCCGTCGCCATCATGGTTGTCGTCGTCGTCATCATCGTCGCCGCCGGAGATCTCGAACCTTCCCCGGATTGAAGCTCCTCCGTGTAAGTTCCCCCAGACGTTCACCTAGACGGTGCCCGATGGAAACCGAGGAGGTTCAAGCTCGATAAGGTTGCGGCGAAAAGGGAACGCGAAGGCTTGCTTCGTGCCGCCATTACCAGGTCCCAAGGGGTTTGGGTATAATTCTTGCGGTGGAGTCCTAGTGGTCTTCCTGTTCTGACGTCTGACTCCATTCTTGACTTGTTCTCTCCCTGAGCAGAAGCTTGTTGATCGTAATAAGGAGATGACCGAGATCCTGATCGAAAAGGCCCCGTCTCATGGAATTAGAGCAGCTCCGGGCGTTGAAGGCTGAGATGGAGGAGCGCCACACGGGGAGAGAAGCCTGGCTGAAGGATGCCGCCACCCAGCTCAGGGATGAAACTTGGGCCCAAGCCAGGAAGATTAGAGGTAAATCCCCCGAATGCATCTTCCCGACTGAACCCTTGATGTATTTCTCTAGCTGCGTTGTTTCCGACTACCCAGTTGTGTCATGGCTGCAAGGTTGAGTTCTTGACTAATCTGTCATGCAGCCCTCGAAGCCGAGTTAAAGACCAGAACAGAGAGGGAAGCCCAGCTGAAGGAGGCCGAGGAAGCCAATGCCAAGCTTGAAAAGGGCAAGGCCGACTTGACAAAGGCCAACGCCGAGCTCGAACGGGAAAAGGCCGAGTTAAAAGAGGCCACCATCAAGCTCGGCGAAGAAAAAGCTAGATTAGAGAAGACCGTGGCCGAGTGGGAGGCCGATTACATGAGTAAGTCTCTGTCTCGACAATGATCTTAACCAATCCTTTAATTATTCCATCTGCAGCCGTGTCTAACAAGTTTACTTGTCGGTGGGCCCGGGCAGACATCAGAGCCAATGCCCAGGCCCAATATCGGGCTTACACAGAGGAGATAAGGGTTATCAGGTGTCGATGTTTTACACCGGCAATAGAACTATAGGGCTACTCGGCAAGGGGGAAACTCGGTGGATTGCAGAGGAATGCAAAGAGATTTTATACTGGTTCAAGCCCTCGATGTGAGGTAATACCGTATGTCCAATTGTGGTGTTATTTCTCTGATGGGTTGTGTTGATCGATGATCTTCCCGTGCCCTCATGGGGCGCCCTGCCTCCCTTTATATACTAGGTGACAGGGGTATATGGTAAGAATTCTAGCCGGATACGGCCAAGGGATTTCCTTCTTGGAGACAGGAACTTATGCGACTAAGACTGCTATTCCTTATCGTACAAGGTAAAGCCTGCCGGGTGCTATCTTATCTCTAATTACATGATTCGGCCCATCCTCTATCCGAGTGGCCCATATGTAGGTGATGAGGTACCCGGGGCCCTTGGCCTCCACAGTAGCCCCTGAGACCTTCATAGTTGAGTCACAGCTAATGCCGAGTGCTCATCCTCCACGGTGAAGATTGCCCGAGTGCAATGCTCCCAAGTACTCTTTGTCCGAGTGAGTCTTCTTCACGAGTCCTGCTTCATGTTAGCTGCAGCGAGGCTATGAAGGGCTTCATAGAGATATATGAATAGTGTGTGCCAAATAGGCGCACCTATTAGGTGTAGCCCCCAACTTTGTGCTTAATTGTGAAGACAAGTAAACATAAAGTCAAAGATCTTTAACCTGGAAGTCTTTCCCGAGTAGTACACTACTGGTATATGAGACTCTTCGGTATCATGTCAACCAGAATAAACTTTATAGTCTTGCCGAGTAGGGAACTACTTGTATGTAGGACTCTTCAACTTCATGTCAGTCGGAATGTGTGTTTATAGTCTTGCCGAGTAGGATGCTACTCGTATATGGGACTCTTCAGTGTCATGTCAACTGGAAAGGGGGTTTTGTCGATGCTTTGCACCGGCAATAATACTATGGGGCTACTCGGCGACCTGGAATTCGATGGATTGCAGAGGAACACGGGAGAATTATACTGGTTCAGGCCCTCGATGTGAGGTAATACCCTACGTCCAGTTGAGGTGTTATTCCTCTGAGGTGGTTTTGCGATCAATGATCTGGTGTGCCCTCATGGGCCGCCCTGCCTCCCTTTATATACTAGGGGACAGGGGTACATGGTAAGGATCCCAGTCGGATACGACCAAGGGACTTCCTTCTTAGAGATAGAATCCTATCCGACTAAGGCTAGGTTTCCTTATCGTACAAGGCACAGCCTGTCGGGTGCTATCTTATCTCTAATTACATGATCTGGCCCATCCTCTATCCGAGTGGCCCATGTGCTGGTAATGAGGTACCCGGGGCCCATGGCTCCCACAGTAGCCCCTGAGACCTTCATAGTTGAGTCATAGCTGATGCCGAGTGCTCATCCTCCACGGTGAAGGTTACCCGAGTGCGATGCTCCCGAGTACTCTTTGTCCGAGTAAGTCTTCCCGAGTCCTGCTTCTTGTCAGCTAGCAGCGAGGCTATGAAGGGCTTCATGTAGATATATGAATAGCGTGCGCCGAATAGGCGCACCTATTAGGTGTAGCCCCCGACTTTGTGCTTAATTGTGAAGACAATTAAACATAAAGTCAAAGATCTTTAACCTGGAAGTCTTTCCCGAGTAGATTACTACTGGTATATGAGACTCTTCGGTATCATGTCAACCGGAATATAGTTTATAGTCTTGCCGAGTAGGAGACTACTCGTATATAGGACTCTTCGACTTCATGTCAGTCGGAATATGAGTTTATAGTCTTTCCCGAGTGGCGTCCCACTCAAAAGCTAGACTCTTCCGCATCATGTCAGCGGGAATAGATATTTATAGTCTCTCCCGAGTAGTGCACTACTCGAAAGTTAGACTCTTCAGCGTCATGTCGGCTGGAATAATGTTGCTCATGGCAACTGATGGCCACGCATGTAGGCCGAGTACCACTTTATGAAAATAAATCCATTACATGGTCAGGTGTTCCCGAGAAAGATACCTGCATCCCCAATTTTAATGAAGACCAGCTTGTGATCCTTGTAAGGATATATCCTCGAGACCTGGTGGATAAAACAGATACCCAAACATATATGTTTAGCAGTAAGGCTTTCATGAAGCATATCTGTTTACCTCATCGATTCCTGTGGGTAGCACCAGCGCTATAATTTCAACTCAGCCTGCGGGCGGCCCACATGGAGCATGCTACTGTAGGAACTCATATCTTGTCAGCCCAATACCGACTGTGCAGGCCTGGGCCCATCTAGTCGGTATAGGCTATAAAAGGATGGGGAGAGAGAAAAAGATTCCGTCGTCTTCCCCAGAGCAGCCAATCTCTTCGTCTTCCACCTTCGCGCCTAGCTTTTCGTCTCCCGCCCGGCTAGGGTTAGCAGCAGCCGTTCCCCACACGGACTCGGGCGATTTCAATCCTCTTCGTTTATTCCAAGCCCCTGATTTGCTTTCCCCCAAATCTCACCACCTCCAGTCATGCCGAAGGCGACGAATCCTGCGGGTGCGCCAGGGAGTTCTTGGCCGATCTCGGATTGCGGCTCGGTGAAGCTGAGACGGCTGGAGAGCGAGCTGAAGTTGCCCAACCAAGAAGTGATCCGTTGGCGGTCGGCGAGGGATGAGTCGAGCCCCAACCCCCGGCCTGGTGAAATGGTAGTTTTTGCCTCTTTCTTTGATCGGGGCTTGTGTCTTCCGTCGTCTGATTTCTTCCGCCGCATCCTTGATTTCTACGGGCTGGAGTTGGTGCATTTAAATCCCAACTCGATCCTTCAGATCTCCATATTCGTTACTCTTTGCGAGTGCTTTCTGGGTTTTGAGCCCCATTTCATCCTCTTCCGACACTTGTTCCATGTCAAGCCCCAGCGTTCCAAGAGTAATATCAGTGTGATTGGGGGGGCTGGTCTTCAACTAAGGAGTGATGGGAAGAAAACGTATACGATTTGCCCTTGAAATCTTCTCTGGAGGGCTGGCACAAGGAGTGGTTTACTGCGCCGATCTAGCTCCTTCCTGCGCCCGTTTACTGGTATGCCGCCGGCGGTGTTGCCAAGCTGGTCCTCGGAGCCAACCTTTGAAGAACTGGCCAGGCACATATTATTGCTGACCGAAGATAGATGACCTCAAGAGGGCCGGCTTGACGGGGCCCTGGGTGGCTCGTCATTTCCTGACGAGGCGTGTCCAGCCGCTGAAGTTGAGAAGCGCCTTCGGCTGGGCCTTCAAAGGTAAACACGATCCCGACCGGGTGAGCAGCGAGACGGCGGATAAGGGGGCAGTGACCGATACCTTGTTTGGCTACTTCTCCGAAGGGGTGGTTGCCACCGAAGATGATAACCGCCGAGTTGCTGCCTATAGCTTCATCTGGCCGCGGACCAAGGTAACCTTCTACCTTCTTCCGTGGTGAACGCCTGTGGAACGGTGATTGTTCAACCTTGCGTGATGGTATCTTGTCGACTTGCTTGTAGTGGCATGAGGAATTTGATGAAGACTCTCGTCCATTGTCGGCGGTCGCGTCGAAGAAGAGGGCGAGGAGTCCCTCTGTTGCCCAACCCGACTCCAAGAGAGCGGCGAAGAAGCCGATTTTATATCGGGGCGAGGGGGCCATGACAGCGCGCGCCGTGAGCGGCAGCTTGAAGATAAAGGACACCGCTGCCACAACGCCCACGCGGTCGAGTCCCAGGCTGAGATGAGCAAGCTTGGGCCCAACGTTGTCGTTCTCAGCAACAGCGCCACCAAGGGGCCGACCAGAGCAGAGGCCAATCGGGGCAAAGGAACCCGAACCAACCATTCCAGAGTCGGGGCCGGCTCGTGCTGATACTGTTAGTGATATGCCCTAGAGGCAAGATGGAGATGTTATATATATCACATGCTATGTTTATAATGTATTGATTTGTTCCTTGAAATAGACATTATCATTGTTGATCAATGAGTATGTGACTTATTCATGAGACTCTTAATGTCAAATATTGCTATTTCTAAATGATCCCTGATCATATATCATATGAGGAACAATATGATTGTATATCAGCATATGTATTGAATTGATGATCATGTCTCATGGATCATGGTATGAGATACCAAATCGATAATATGAACATATGTTAGTGAACATATGGTTGGATAGACCCGCCATGAGATACTGCAGAGATTTTCATGTGTCATCAGTTAGTCTCAAGTAGTGTTTATGTAGAGTCCTTACACTTGAGATCATCATGGTACCCAACATACGTAGTAGCTTATTTGGGACTACTAACACTACTCCGTAACTGGGTCAGTCATAAAAGTGGTCTTCGGGTTGCCTATGAAACATGTAGTGGGATATGACTGATCAAGATAGAATTTGCCCCTCCTTATGGGAGAGATATCTCTGGCCCCTCGAAGTAATGGATATGGAAGTGCATGGCCATGCTACGGTGATTGAGGTGTCAATCACAAGTTTGTAATCCATCACAGGATCGAGAGAGTGATTGAGCTATTAAGAGGATGACACAAGTCTCGCCTTGAGCTCAATCGATATCGTGAGGCAAGGGATTTGTACATAAGGACATTACAGGTTCAGCCGATATGATCTTTACGTATATCTTGGGGCTAATATGCCTTGCTAGAGGCCGCTATTAACAGGGTGACCAGAAAGGCGTTTCTGGGTCGTGACAAAATATACGTGAACCTACAGGGTCACACACTTAATGGGTTGGAACACTTATTCGAATGTGATTCGAATATGGGCTCGATTCGGATAGAGATCCGAGTAGACTCTTACTGGGCCTCAGTCCACGAGGCCCGAGTAAGGTGGTCTATATATAGGGAGGCGAGGGGCTGAGGAGTTTCACGTGTGTTTTCTGTTAGCCTCGAGCAAAACCCTAGCTGCCACCTTCCGAGCCGAAACCCTAGCCGCTCACGAGTGCTAGTACACCGTCGCGATCGGTGTTTCAGCCCGGACGTGTGGATACCCGTAGAGCGCTGCTCGTTGCGGCGTTGATCGGCGGAGATCGACTACTTCCACTACTACCTCGACGCGCGCGTGGTTGGACCGGCTTCTCCAACTCTTCCTCCGCTGCACTGCGCGTCTAGTGGTAACGATCCAGGATCCCTTCTTTCGCATGATGTTCCTGGTGTGCGTGGTAGAAATTTTTATTTTTGCTATGTAGCCTACGCGTACCACATCCTTCAGTGGTATCAGAGGGCCATCTTGTGTAGATTGCGATCTAGAATCATCGCATATGTTGATATGCGGGAGCGGATAAGATTAGATCTATTGGCAGTCTACCTAGATTAGTCGGTTTCATGTGATGGATCGATGAAGGCACGGGTTGATAAGATCAATCCATGGATAGGGGTTAGATAAGGTGCGGATTATAACACTATTAGCGCCCTGGAGATTGTCTCGGATCGGCATAAGGAGGTTATGCCGAATGCTAATGGTATATGAAATCAGGGATAGATGAGGCGTAGATCATAAGACTACTGGAAGCACCTGGAGATTGTCTCGGATCGGCATAAGGTGGTTATGCCGAATGCTAGTACGCTTATGGATTTGATAGCCCTGGGACAGTGGTAACACTATTAGCGCCCTAGAGATTGTCTCGGATCAGCATAAGGTGGTTATGCCGAATGCTAATAGGTTACAGATCTGATAGCCCTGAGCCAATGGAAAAACTAGAGTCCTGGAGATTGTCTCGGATCGGCATAAGGAGGTTATGCCGAATAGTTTTTCCACAGCGATTTCATAGATTGGATCAGTGAATTTCGTAGGGTGTTCAGGGCGCCGCCCTGAAACCCGTGCGAACCCTGCGAACCCCCCTTGTATAGCGTTATAGGTTCACATCGTTAAGTAGAATGCGATTCTACGTCTAACTTGTTTTTGCAGGGAATGATGTGAATTAGTATGGCCCTATAGCTTATTTGGAATGTATGAGATGTATATGATGCATGTAACATTCGTTCATGACCTGTGTGTCATGATTTTTCAGCTTTTGTTAGCTGTCTTAATTGTATTTAACGACCTGCGTGTCGACCTTAGTGCTTGAATCCATTCTTGTAATCTTCAATTGCTAGCTATTATAGATAGTAGCCTAGACTTGAGGTTACAAGTTTTCAAGCATGATGACCCAAAGCAGAGATGTGGAGGATGAAGATCATCTACACGTAAATGGAGATGGGGATCACCATCCTTTTGGGCCATACTAATTCTATCTTACTCTTATGCCATTATATATGTGATATGTTGCTATGGTAGGATAGAGTCCCTCATGATAAAAATTAGGTGTTTATGCCCTTCCATATGTTGCACCAAAAGATAATGATCACCATATTGTAGGCCTACCAAAGTAGGGTGCAATTGGTTATCATCATTATTTGGGATAGATGTCGGACATCTACATGCGGAAGCATTTGGTTTACTTAACAAGGTCATCAAAACAGTCTTTGGATCTTGGGGCATAGGTTGGGGCCGGGGCATAGTGATGCCACCCAACAAGCAAGAGTCACATAGAGATGTGATTAGCAAGGTGTTGCTTACCCATGTCATTAGTTTCCTAGCCGTGATGCCAAAGCTCACTAGGAATTAGTGAAATGAGGATCTTGACCCACTATGTAACTTAGAGGGAGTTTTGTTGCAAAACACATAGTGGGAGTCTTTTGTTAAATAGTTTAATAAAAGATGAATATAAACATAGTGCTAAACTTTGCATGTTCTTATGTTGTAGATCATGTCAGCTAACGCATCATCCAGTTCCTTTAATTTGCGATCTGTTCTTGAGAAAGAAAAACTCAATGGAACAAACTTTATGGATTGGTATCGCAACTTGAGAATTGTTCTCAAGCAAGAGCGCAAGGAGTATGTCCTTGAGACTCCTTTTCCTGAGAACTTGCCTACAAATGCTTCTGTGGCTGCACGGAGAGCTTATGAGAAGCATACGAATGATTCCCTTGATGTGAGCTGTCTCATGCTTGCCACAATGTCCTCTGAGCTTCAGAAGCAATATGAGAACACAAATGCCTACAATATCATTGTGGGGTTGCGTGGTATGTTTGAGAACCAAGCAAGGGCTGAGAGGTTCAACACTTCAAAGTCCTTGTTTGCGTGCAGGCTTGCGGAAGGGAATCCCGTCAGCCCTCATGTGATTAAGATGATTGGCTACATTGAGAGTCTGGAAAAGCTTGGTTTTCCCCTTAGCCAAGAGTTGGCTACTGATGTGATTCTCCAGTCGCTCCCTCCGAGTTTTGAGCCATTCATACTGAACTATCACATGAACAACATGGACAAGACCTTGGCTGAGTTGCATGGGATGCTTAAAACTGCCGAGGAAACCATTAAGAAAAGCACCAGTCATGTGATGATGATGCAGAAAGGCAAGGGCAAGCCCAATGTCAAGAAATGCGCGGTCAAGAGAAAGTTAACTCCCGATGAGATCGCGAGCAGAACCAAGGCCAAGCAAGACAAGAAGGGCGCTGCTCCTGACGCAGTTTGCTTTTACTGCAAGGAAGCAGGACATTGGAAGAGGAACTGCCCAAAGTACTTGGAGGATCTCAAGAAGAAGGGAAGTGCGACTTCCAATTCAGGTATAAATGTTATAGAGATCAATCTTGCTACTTCATCTACTGATTTTTGGGTATTTGATACCGGATCGGTTGCTCACATATGCAAATCGTTGCAGGGGCTAACAAGAAGTAGGAGTTTGAGAAGGAGCGAAGTGGATCTTCGCGTTGGCAATGGAGCAAGAGTTGCTGCGGTGGCTGTCGGCACCATGCCATTGTCTTTGCCTTCAGGATTAGTTTTGGAATTGAATAATTGTTATTGTGTTCCATCTCTTTGTAAGAACGTTATTTCTGCTTCATATTTGCAAGCAGAAGGTTATGACTTTAGATCTGTGGACAATGGTTGTTCTCTTTATTTCAAAGATATGTTCTATTGTCATACTCCTATTGTGAATGGGTTATACGTTCTAAATCTTGAAGGGGCACCGGTCTATAACATTAATACAAAGAGGCAACGTCCTAATGATTTGAATCCCACGTTTATCTGGCATTGTCGCTTGGGTCACATAAATGAGAAACGCATAGAGAGGCTCCATAGAGATGGTCTTCTACACTCATTTGATTTTGAATCATTTGAAACATGTGAATCTTGTTTACTTGGCAAGATGACAAGGGCACCTTTCACCGGTCAAGGTGAAAGGGCAAGTGACTTATTGGGACTCATACATACTGATGTATGTGGACCAATGAGTTCAACAGCCAGGGGTGGTTTTGGGTACTTCATAACTTTTACTGATGACTTTAGTAGATATGGGTATGTGTACCTAATGAAACATAAGTCTGAATCCTTTGAAAAGTTCAAGGAATTCCAAAATGAAGTACAAAATCATTTAGGTAAAACAATCAAGTTTCTACGATCTGATCGTGGAGACGAGTATTTGAGCCATGAGTTTGGCAATCATCTGAAGGATTGTGGAATTGTTCCACAGTTGACTCCACCAGGAACACCTCAGTGGAATGGGGTATCTGAACGGAGAAACCGCACTTTATTAGATATGGTGCGATCCATGATGAGCCAAAGTGATCTTCCATTGTCCTTTTGGGGATACGCTCTTGAAACAGCCGCGTTCACACTAAACAGAGTTCCATCAAAGTCAGTAGAAAAGACACCATATGAGATGTGGACAGGACAACATCCTAGCTTGTCTTTCCTTAAGATTTGGGGATGTGAGGCTTATGTAAAACGTTTGCAATCCGATAAGCTCACTCCTAAGTCTGACAAATGCTTCTTTGTCGGGTATCCTAAGGAAACAAAAGGATATTACTTCTATAATCAACATGAAGGCAAAGTGTTTGTCGCCCGACATGGTGTCTTCTTAGAGAAAGAGTTTCTCTCCAGAAGGGATAGTGGGAGGACCGTGCAACTCGAAGAAATTCGAGAAACACCTGAAAATGTTTCAGCTCCTACAGAACCACAACAGGATGAACAAAGTGTTGAAGCACCTGTTGTAGACATACCGGCACCACGTAGGTCAGAGAGGTCACGTCGTGCACCTGAGAGGTACATGTTCTTGACTACTCAACAAAGGGACATATTGTTGTTAGACAACGATGAGCCTAAGACCTATGAAGAAGCGATGGTGGGACCAGACTCTGAGAAATGGCTTGAAGCCATGAGATCCGAAATTGAATCCATGCATAGTAATCAAGTTTGGAACTTGGTTGATCCACCTGATGGTGTTAAAACCATTGAGTGCAAATGGGTTTTCAAGAAAAAGATAGACATGGATGGAAATGTTCACATCTATAAGGCACGATTGGTGGCAAAAGGTTTCAAACAAATTCAAGGTGTTGATTATGATGAAACTTTTTCGCCCGTCGCAATGCTAAAGTCTATTCGGATCATTCTAGCGATTGCTGCATATTTCGACTATGAGATATGGCAAATGGATGTCAAAACAGCTTTCCTTAATGGAAATCTGAGTGAGGATGTGTACATGACACAGCCCACGGGTTTTGTCGATCCACAATCAGCTGGAAAGATATGCAAGCTGCAAAGATCCATTTATGGATTAAAGCAGGCATCTCGGAGTTGGAATATTCGTTTTGATGAAGTGATCAAAGGGTTTGGTTTCATCAAGAACGAAGAAGAGCCTTGTGTTTATAAAAAGGCTAGTGGAAGCGCACTTGTATTTCTGATTTTATATGTGGACGACATATTACTGATCGGAAATGACATTCCTATGCTCGAATCTGTTAAGTCTTCATTGAAAAATAGTTTCTCTATGAAAGACTTAGGAGAGGCGGCATATATTCTGGGCATCAAGATCTATAGAGATAGATCAAGAAGGCTAATTGGATTATGTCAAGATACATACATTGACAAGGTGTTGAAAAGGTTCAACATGCAGGACTCTAAGAAAGGTTTCCTACCGATGTCACATGGTATAAATCTTAGCAAGAGTCAGTGTCCTAGTACACCTGATGAGCGGGATAAGATGAATGCGATCCCATATGCTTCAGCTATTGGGTCCATTATGTATGCCATGCTTTGTACACGTCCAGATGTCTCGTATGCTTTAAGTACTACGAGTAGATATCAATCGGATCCAGGTGAAGGTCACTGGATTGCTGTAAAGAACATCTTGAAGTACTTGAGAAGAACTAAAGATGTGTTCCTTGCCTATGGAGGTGAAGAAGAGCTCGTTGTAAATGGTTACACTGATGCTAGCTTCCAAACTGACAAAGACGATTTCAGATCACAATCTGGATTTGTGTTCTGCCTAAATGGCGGTGCGGTGAGCTGGAAGAGTTCCAAGCAGGAGACGGTTGCTGATTCTACAACGGAAGCCAAGTACATTGCAGCTTCTGAAGCTGCTAAAGAAGCTGTTTGGATCAAGAAATTTGTTTCCGAGCTTGGTGTGATGACTAGTGCCTTCAGTCCGATGGACCTCTACTGTGATAATAGTGGGGCCATTGCGCAAGCCAAGGAGCCTAGATCTCACCAAAAGTCCAAGCACATTTTACGGCGTTTTCATCTCATCCGCGAGATAGTGGAGAGAGGCGATGTAAAGATATGCAAAGTACAAACGGATTTGAACATTGCAGATCCGTTGACAAAACCGCTTCCCCAGCCAAAGCATGAGGCTCACATTAGGGCAATGGGTATTAGATACCTACATGGTTGACTCTAGTGCAAGTGGGAGACTGTTAGTGATATGCCCTAGAGGCAACATGGAGATGTTATATATATCACATGCTATGTTTATAATGTATTGATTTGTTCCTTGAAATAGACATTATCATTGTTGATCAATGAGTATGTGACTTATTCATGAGACTCTTAATGTCAAATATTGCTATTTCTAAATGATCCCTGATCATATATCATATGAGGAACAAATATGATTGTAATATCAGCATATGTATTGATTGATGATCATGTCTCATGGATCATGGTATGGAGATACCAAATCGATAATATGAACATATGTTAGTGAACATATGTTGGATAGACCCGCCATGAGATACTGCAGAGATTTCATGTGTCATCAGTTAGTCTCAAGTAGTGTTTATGTAGAGTCCTTACACTTGAGATCATCATGGTTCCCAACATACGTAGTAGCTTATTTTGGGACTACTAAACACTACTCCGTAACTGGGTAGTCATAAAAGTGGTCTTCGGGTTTGCTATGAAACATGTAGTGGGATATGACTGATCAAGATAGAATTTGCCCCTCCTTATGGGAGAGATATCTCTGGGCCCCTCGAAGTAATGGATTATGGAAGTGCATGGCCATGCTACGGTGATTGAGGTGTCAATCACAAGTTTGTAATCCATCACAGGATCGAGAGAGTGATTGAGCTATTAAGAGGATGACACAAGTCTCGCCTTGAGCTCAATCGATATCGTGAGGCAAAGGGATTTGTACATAAGGACATTACAGGTTCAGCCGATATGATCTTTACGTATATCTTGGGGCTAATATGCCTTGCTAGAGGCCGCTATTAACAGGGTGACCAGAAAGGCGTTTCTGGGTCGTGACAAAATATACGTGAACCTACAGGGTCACACACTTAATGGGTTGGAACACTTATTCGAATGTGATTTGAATATGGGCTCGATTCGGATAGAGATCCGAGTAGACTCTTACTGGGCCTCAGTCCACGAGGCCCGAGTAAGGTGGTCTATATATAGGGAGGCGAGGGGCTGAGGAGTTTCACGTGTGTTTTCTGTTAGCCTCGAGCAAAACCCTAGCCGCCACCTTCCGAGCCGAACCCTAGCCGCTCACGAGTGCTAGTACACTCGCGATCGGTGTTTCAGCCCCGGACGTGTGGATACCCGTAGAGGCGCTACTCGTTGCGGCGTTGATCGGCCGGAGATCGACTACTTCCACTACTACCTCGACGCGCGCGTGGTTGGACCGGCTTCTCCAACTCTTCCTCCGCTGCACTGCGCGTCTAGTGGTAACGATCCATGATCCCTTCTTTCGCATGATGTCCTGGTGTGCGCGGTAGAAATTTTTATTTTTGCTATCGTAGCCTACGCGTACTCCTTCAGATACGCCTCTGCCATCGATGACGCCGACCGGGGCAACTGCCGATGCTAGCGCTTCGCCGGGGGGCGGGCAGGCTGGCAGGAAGCTGAGGTTCTCCAAGAGGTGCGCTACTCCGGGTCTTCTGTAGTCGTTGTATGTTAGAATACAGTCCTGATGTCTTGCTTTGTCGTGCAGGAAGCGGGCCGATATCGACCTCAAAAAGGTTGACCCATCTGCTCCACTTGATGAGTCTGCCCCAGTCGAGCCAGCGGCAGCGAACACACCTGTTGAGCCGGCGGCCAGCCCGGTTGCTGAGACCGAGGTGGCTCCGACTACAGGGCCACTACCGCCACTCGACCGAGAGGTGGCTGTTGAAACTGAGGCCCCAGCCCCCGAGGCACCGTACGTCGCGGAAGCGGGGGACGGAACCCCCGAGCCGGTCCCCGATGTTGTAGGGGAAGGCGGTGCCGAGGCCAGGACCCCGTCGCCATCGTGGTTATCGTCATCGCCATCGTCGCCGTTGCCGCCGCCGCCGGAGATCCCACATTTGCCTCGGATCGAAGCTCCCCCACGTGTGATGCCCCGGACCTTCACGTGGACCACTCGCGACGGCACTATGAAAAGCTTCAGGCTCGATGAAGCCATTGCAAGGAGAGAGCGCGAGAGCCTGCTTCGTGCCGCCATCAACGGGTCCCAAGGGGTCGCGGTATGATTCTTGTAGTAAAGCTCCAGCAATCTTCTTGTTTTGACGTTTGACTCTGTCGTCGGTTTGTTCCTTGTCCCAAGTAGAAGCTCGTTGACCGCAACGAGGCGATGACGGAGATCCTGGTCGAGATGGCTCCCCACCTCACGAAATTGCAACAACTCCGGGCATTGAAGGCCGAGATGGAGGCGCATCACACGAGGAGGGAGGCCTGGCTGAAGAGCGGCGCTGATCAGCTCAGGGCGGAGACATGGGCCCTAGCCGAGAAGATCAGAGGTAAAATCCTCGAGTATATCTTCCCGACTGAACCGTTGATGTATTCATCCAGCCACGTCGATTCCGACTGCTCGGTGGTGTCATGACTGCACGGTTGAGCTCTTGGCTAATCTATGGTGCAGACCTCGAAGCGGAGTTAAAGACCCGAGCGGAGAGGGAGTCGCAGCTGAAGGAGGCCGAAGAAGCCAAGGCCGAGCTTGAAAGGGCCAAGGCCGACCTGACAAAGGCCAACACCGAGCTTGACCGGGAGAAGTCCGAGTTGGAGAAGGCCGTCGTCAAGCTCGGTAAGGAGAAGGCCGACCTGGAGAAGACCGTGGCCGGGTGGGAGGCCGACTACGAAAGTAAGTCCTCAACCCGACTGTGATCTCAGCCAATCCATTAGTCACCCTGTGTGTAGCCGAATCTGACAAGGTTACTTGCCGGCCGATCTAGGCAGGCATGAGAGCCAACGTCTAGGCCCAGTACCGGTTCTACACGGAGGAGATAAGGTCAATCAGGGAGTCACGGGAGGCCCTCATCGGGTCCGTGAAAGGGCTCCTTGACCTTGTAGATCCCCGCCCAGTGGGGACCAGCTGTAGCAGAATTCCTCAAATAATGGGGCGTCTCGAGGACGCGCCGAGTGCCCTGAAAAGGTACTCAGACGAGCGGGTTGCCGCCGGCGTGGCCCAGACCCTAGCAATGACCAAGTCCATCTACCCGAGGGCGGACATTGAGGCCATCGGGGAGGGATTTTCTGAGGAGACGACGCCCGAGGAAGCGCTGGAGCTGATCTCACAGGCGAAGCCGACTGCTGAAGCGATTACCCGAGACCTGGGTCTGTAAAGGCAATACATTTTGTAGTCGGTATATATATATGCTTTCATATACGATCATGTGTAAATATATGTGTCGTTCCACCAAGCTTATTATTCGGTTGTCATTAGCTTTACCCGACCATGTAGCATGCACCGAGTTAGTCCGATAGAACTTGATAAAAAACGTTCGGAGTAAGATGCTATACTCGGGCGAACGCATCAGTCGTGGCGAGGCTTCATAACCGGGGTGAAATAAGCTTGTATGTTATTGACAAAACACATATATACATGCAGCCCCCGACTCACTACTCGGTTGGAACAAGCGGCGTAGTGGGTCAGAAAAACTGTACATATGGAAAATGTAAAACTCAGGTATAGAAAGGACGTAGCTGTTCTATGTTCCATGAGTTGGTGATGAGGACGCCGTCTTTGGTCTTCAGTCGGTAGGCGCCTGGCCGCGTGACCTCGGCTACAATGAACGGCCCTTCCCAGATGGGGGATAATTTGTGCCTGTCCTTGGTGGTTTGTATCTTCCTTAGAACGAGATCCCCGACCGAAAAGGCGCGGCCACGGACATTGCGATTGTGGTAGCGACGCAAGCCTTGAAGATACCTTGCCGACTGAATTGTTGCGGCGTCTCTTGCTTCTTCCAGCTGATCTAATTCGATTAGTCGGGTGTTGTTGGAATCATCTTCGGAGTAAGCTCGGACTCGCGGGGAGCCGAACTGTATCTCTGTCGGTAGCATGGCCTCGGTACCGTAGACCAGGAAGAAAGGGGATTGCCCTGTTGACCGACTAACTGTGGTTCTGAGAGACCAGAGAACGGATGGGAGTTCTTGTACCGACCGACCCGCATATGGTTGTAGTCGGTCGAATATCC
This sequence comes from Oryza meyeriana var. granulata, assembly GCA_003991445.1. NCBI lineage: Eukaryota > Viridiplantae > Streptophyta > Magnoliopsida > Poales > Poaceae > Oryza > Oryza meyeriana. Next base: position 43,530 of record RYFJ01004334.1, read on the forward strand.
TGGCCTTGATGCCTTGTAAGACCATGCCGTTGGCTCGCTCAACCTGCCCGTTGCTCCGCGGGTGTGCCACAGATGCATAGCAGATCTTGATGCCGAAGTCATCGCAGAAATCTTGGAATAGGCCCGCCGCGAACTGAGTGCCATTGTCGGTTATGATGCGGTTAGGGACCCCAAACCGGTATAGTATACTCAGGATGAAGTCCTTTGCTAGTGCCGCTGTGATTGTTGCAATGGGTTTAGCCTCAATCCACTTGGTGAATTTATCCACTGCGACGAATAGATGCGTGAACCCTCCTGGCGCTTTCGTGAATGGCCCGACCATGTCGAGCCCCCATACTGCGAATGGCCAGGAAATAGGGATAGTCTGGAGTTCCTGGGCGGGGAGATTTGTCTGTCTTGCGAAGAACTGGCAACCCTCGCACTTGCGAACGATGTCTTTGGCGTCTGTGACTGCGGTGGGCCAGAAGAATCCCTGCCGGTTAGCCTTTCCGACTAACGTCCTGGATGCAGTGTGGTTGCCACATATGCCCGAGTGGATTGAATGCAGGATCTGCTTGCCTTCCTCGGTGGTGACACAGCGCATGAGGACACCGGATGCGCTCCTTCGGTACAGGTCTCCTCCGACTAGCAGGAAGCTTTTGCTTCGACGCTTGATATGCTCGGCTTGACTGCGATCTTCTGGGAGTTCATCGTCCAGGAGGAATTTGACAACAGGACTCCTCCAGTCTTGGCATATGTGTAGCACTTCGTCGGTAGCCGGGGTAGGCTCGCCTCCCGACTGCTCTTGTGCCGGTTTCTTCTTGACTGATGGCTCCATAAGTTGCTCGACAAAGATTCCAGTCGGAACCGATTCTCGCTTGGATCCCATGTTTGCCAGCTCATCCGCCGCGTCGTTGTATTGACGCAGGACGTGCGTGATTTCCAGCCCGTCGAACTTGTTTTCCAACTTGCGAACCTCCTGACAGTATGCCGCCATTGTGTCATCGAGACAGGTCCAGTCTTTCATGACTTGGTTGACGACGAGTTGGGAGTCTCCGCGCACAACCAGTCGACGTATGCCGAGTGATATGGCGATGCAGAGCCCGTGAACAAGTGCCTCGTACTCGGCGACGTTGTGGGAAGCCAGGAAGTGGATTTGTAGTACGTACTTCAATTTTTCGCCAGTGGGGGATGTCAGTATGGCTCCAGCCCCGGCGCTGCCGATCCGTAGGGAACCGTCGAAGTACACTGTCCAGTATTCTAGCTTTGTTGTTGGTGTTGGGAGTTGAACTTCTGTCCACTCGACCACAAAGTCGGCTAGAGCTTGAGATTTGATAGCTGTCCGTGGCTGGAAAGTGATGTCGAACGCCATCAACTCGAGTGCCCATTTAGCGATCCGGCCAGTGGCCTCGTGATTATGAAGGACATCCCCGAGTGGAAACGCTGTGACCACCGTGACTTGATGTGCTTGAAAGTAGTGCACCAGCTTTCGGACTGTGATGAGTAGGCCGTATAGCAGCTTCTGGACCTGTGGGTATCTTGTTTTGGAGTCGGCAAGGACCTCGCTGACAAAATAGATTGGCCGTTGTATTTTCTGAAGATGACCCTGTTCGGATCGCTCCACTACCAGCACCGTGCTGACTACCTGTGTTGTTGCCTCCAGATAAAGCATTAGTGGTTCCTGGGGCAGGGGTGACGCCAGCACAGGGGGTGATGTGAGGAATTCTTTGAAGTCTTCGAAGGCTCGCTGGGCTTTCGGAGTCCATTGAAAGGTGTCCGCCTTTTTGAGGAGCTTGAAGAAAGGCATGCCCCGTTCGCCCAGTCGGGAGATAAACCGGCTGAGTGCCGCCATGCAGCCTGTCAGCTTCTGGACGTCTTTAAGGTTGGTCGGGGGCGCTGTGGGAGCCATGGGCCCCGGGTACCTCACTACAAGCACACGGGCCACTCGGATAGAGGATGGGCCAGATCATGTAATTAGAGATAAGATAGCACCCGGCAGGCTGTACCTTGTACAATAAGGAAACATAGCCTTAGTCGGATAAGATTCTATCTCTAATAAGGAAATCCCTTGGTCGTATCCGACTGGGATCCTTACCATGTACCCCTGTCCCCTAGTATATAAAGGGAGGCAGGGCGCCCTATGAGGGCAACCCGAGATCATAGATCACAAATCCACCTCAGAGGAATAACACCTCAACTGGACGTAGGGTATTACCTCACCTTGAGGGCCTGAACCAGTATAATTCCCTCGTGTTCCTCTGCAATCCACCGAATTCCAGTTCGCCAAGTACCCCCATAGTATTATTGCCGGTGCAAAGCATCGACAGTTGGCGCGCCAGGTAGGGGCCCGGCGAGTTCTTCATCAACAGATTCGATGGATCCCATCAACGGAGTCAGGAGCAACAAGTTCTCCAACGGAGACACCATCACCTTCGGGAGCCTTGATTTCGTCGCCGATCAACTCGGCAACCTTTCTTTGGCTGAGGCAGATCCGATCTCGCCAGCCGAAGAGCCAGCCGGCGTTGCGCCAGTCGGCCCCAGGGACGTCACCATCTCTTTCGACGATCTACTACGACAGTCCCTCACGTCGCCGGACATCGAGACAACTCTCTCCCTCGGCGTCCGACTCGCGCTGGGCCTTGAGCCAGCGCGGGTTAGGCCAAGAGGGGGAGAGATCGTCAATCTCCCGTACAGATTCGGCGACGCTGTGCATCCACAACCCGCGCAGCAGACCCGACCTCCAGCGATTCAGTTCGGACACGGTCATGAACCGTTTCAGATTGGATCTAGGGAGGTCGGAGTCGTCCTAACTCCGATAAACTACTCGGAGTCCGACACCAAGTCGGATGGTGGTTCGAGCATCAACTCGGACTCCACCTTGGCAAGCTTCCTCCTCCCCCGCGAGATCTTCATGGCTTCAACACCACCTTCCGAGGTGCGCCGACTGCAAGAGGAGCAGCATGAGGAGGCGCTCCGAGTGCAACAAGAGGAGGCCAACCGACAAGCTCGCAATGACGGGCTTCGACAAGCTGGGCGAGCCGCCCAGCAGCAGATCCTCCGAACCAAAGTCGGCGACCACGATGTCTTCGTCACGCCACAACAGAACGTCGTGGCCGCCGCAACTCTGCTGGACACGCTCCAGTTTGGGCCGGACCATCAGGCCACACCAACCATCGCCAAGATCAAAGCGATGATTACTGCTGCCGCCTGCCAGCAGCAAGAACAGTCAGGCAACACTCACGTACCGACCCGTCGAACGGGCTCTCCAGCGGCGGAGTCATCTGCATCAGCACGACGACGAGCAGCCGGCTCCACCCGGCAGCATGAAGAATCCCGCCAAACAACACTCGGCAATACCAACTACGACAACCGGCGGCGTCACCAATACGACCGCCGACACGATCAAGACCTCCGATCGCGGTTACAACGCGATCTTCGCCACACTATAAATGCCCGGTGCGAAGAGCGCGAAGAGGATGAACGCCGCCGACTGGAGGACGAACACGAGCGCTTCGGTCTCCACTACGAGCGACTACACCGCCAAAACCGAAGCCCGAGTCCTCACGATAATGAAGGCATCCCAGCCTTTACTCGGGAGTTACAGGACGTCGATGGCCAGTCGGCTTTAAGCCTACCGGGATTGAAAAGTACGACGGCAAGACCAACCCAGAGTCCTGGCTCACCGTTTACGTCCTAGCAGTTCAAGCTGCTGGGGGCGACAGCAGAGCCATGGCTAACTACCTCCCAGTCGCGTTATCCGACTCGGCGAGGACATGGCTGACAGGCCTCCCAAGGGCGGTCGATCGGTTTCCTGGGGACAGCTCAGGGAGCGGTTCATCGCAAACTTCCAGGGGACCTACGAGAGACCGGCTTCCGAGCACGACCTCTACCAACTGCATCAGAAAAAAACGAGTCTCTACGGGAATTCATCAAAAGGTTTTCCGAGAAGCGCAATCAATCCCAAACATCAAAGACGAGGTCGTCATCGCGCCTTCCGCAAGGGAGTAAAGGACGCCCCACTCATCACGAAGTTCACTCGAAAGCCACCTTCCACGTCCGGACCCTCTTCGACATGGCCAACAAGTACGCCGACTCAGCTGAAGCCTCGCAGAGGCCTTCGACGAAAAGAAGGAGCCCGACAAAAAGACAACAGGGCAAAAGCGACAACGAGCAGCCTCAGAACAAGCCTGGCAACCGCAAGCGGAAGTCGGACAACGAGGTGGCTAACATGGAGCGCAGTCGGTCACGGCCCCAGCGGAACAACGACTACCAGAAAGTCATGAGCGGGCCTTGCCCCTTTCACCCCAAGGGCCGGCACGCAGCCAAAGACTGCCACATGCTCAAGAAGTTTGCCTCCGAGCAGGCTTCATCATCTGCCGTCGCGACAAGGACAAGGACAAGCCAGACTCGGGTCCGGCTGACGACTTCCAGGACCCCCAAGCCGAACTCAACCACATCTTCGGGGGCCACTCGCGTACGAATCCAAGCGCAAGCAGAAGCTATCAGCGCGGACATTAACGCGATCTCCACAACGGATGCCCCCAATACTTGCGCTGGTCAGAGATGGCTATCACCTTCAACCGCGCAGATCACCCAGATCGGGTTTCCCACCCGGGACGATACCCACTCGTCCTAGATCCGGTCGTCAAAAATATTAGGCTGAAGAAAACCCTCATCGACGGAGGCAGTGCGCTCAACATCCTGTTCGCCAAGACTTTGGACGAGATGAGAATTCCTCGTTCAGAACTACGGCGAGCACCGCCCCTTCCATGGATAATCCCCGGCTTGTCATCAACCCCACTCGGGCAGATAACCTTGCCGGTGACCTTCGGCACGCGGGACAACTTCCGCACGGAAAACATCTCCTTCGAGGTCGCCGACTTCGAGACCGCGTATCACGCGATACTCGGAAACGACCGGCACTCGCCAAGTTCATGGCGATTCCGCACTACACATACATGGTGTGAAGCATTGCCCGGCCAGCGGATCCTCGTCCCATCCGCAGCGACGCTAAGCAAGCCTTCACCTGCGACAAGGAGAGCTCGCAGCTGGCTCAAACACCAAGAAGCAAAGGCGAGATCGGGCGACCGTAGCATTCGGCAAGCCGCTACATCTTTAAGTCGATCAAGATCCAGTTCCGGCGAAAAAAAGCAGCGAAGTCGGGAATTCAGCGGACTCTGACACGAAGAAGTCCCCCTGACCCTTCCGACCCCCAGAGCTGCCTTAGTCGTAGCCAGGACTCGGACAACCAAATAGGAAGACGACGCTCTCACCTTCCTCCAAGCCAACAAAGATCTTCGCTGGAACCGTCCGACATGACCGGGTACCAAGGGAGGATCGAGCACGCCCTACACGTAGACAGACGCCAAAGCACGGTTCAAACAACGCTGCGGCGCTTCGCTCAAGACCGCAGGATGCTTCCGGAGAAGTCACCAAAGCTCCTCGCAAGCCGGCTTCATCAGGAATCTACCACCCGGACTGGCTGCCACCATCTGGTCCGGAACGAAAAACGTAAAATGCGCATGTGCGCGACTACACCGACTTCAACAAAAGCTGCCCCAAGACCCATTGTCTTCCCAGGATAGATCAGTTGTTGACTCCCGGCGGGTGCGACCCTACTCGGTTCTCGACTTTATTCGGGATATCATCAAATAGCTTAAAACAAGACTGTTTAAACATCTATTCATCACGCCGTTGGAGCTATTGCTATATCACAATGCGTGCACGTCTGAAAAACCGCAGGCGCAACCCTACCAAAGGCTATTCCAGCGGTTTGTCTGCGACACGCAGATCGGCGCAACGTGGAAGCCTACGTCGACGACGTGGGTGATCAAGTCTAATCCAGACAAGACTCATTGACGACTTGGAAGAAAACCTTCCAAAACCTCGAAGATCAAGAGGAAGTTTGAACCCGGAACAAGTGCACCTATCGGGGTGCCGTCTGGGAAGTTACTCTGCATCGTCTCGCACCGAGCCGAGGCACACCGAGAAAAAAAGTCAACGCCATCAAGAACATGGCGCCCCCGACCAACCTCAAGACATCCGAAGCTACAGCTGCATGGCGGCACCAGTGGTTTATCTCCCGATGGGCGAACGGCAGGCCCTTCTTCAGCTCCTCAAAAAAGCGGACACCTTGCAGTGACCCCGGAAGCCCAGCAAGCCTTCGAAGACTCAAAGAATTCGCACATCACCCACCGTGCTGAGCGTCCCCCTTCCCAGGAACCACTAATGCTGATCTGCTGGCAGACACACAGGTAGTCAGCACGTGCTGGTATGGAGCGATCCGAACAGGGTCATCATTCAACAAGAAATACACACGGCCAATTTTTGTCAGCGAGGTCCTTGCCACTCCAAAACAAGATACCCGCATCCAAAGCTGCTATCGGCCTACTCATCACGATCCGAAATTGTGCACTACTTTCAAGCACATCAAGTCACGGTGGTCACAGCGGTGTGCGCTATCTCGGGATGTCCTTCATAATCGCAGAGGCCACCGGCCGAATCGCTAATGGGCATCGACCTGATGGTTTGA
>RYFJ01004335.1:0-30287 GCA_003991445.1 Oryza meyeriana var. granulata
TTTTCTAGGAATCTGCTACTGCACTTGAGGGAACTCTAATACTCCAATATTTGTAATTTGTTTCATTAATTTATCTTTAGCATTTCAAGGAAATGATTTAGAAAACCCTGCAATCGTTTTTCTTTCTTTGTTGCTATGAGTTATCCGCAGTTCTGCTATACTATATTAAACAGTAACATGGTAAATGGTGTTTTCAGTATATCTCAGACATACATTAGTTGTCTCATACAGTCGCGAATTGCTTATTACGTTATCTGTTGTGTCTATATAATTGTTTAATCGTATGGCTGGTATAGTGGTTTGCCTATCCTCTTTGTTTTCTTATATGCGTGCTATACTATTGCACGGAGTCTTTTCTGTTTCTACCCAACCATTGCAGATGAAATGAAATCCACCTCTAAAAACCTACTCGCTAAAAATCTCAAACCACTCTTATAAATCACTTTATCTGAAAAAACCAGTATTTTCATAAATAATACCTATACATCGGATCCGTTTGCAACATCATAGATATGATGTACTTAGAGTAGGAAAACGAAAGATATAGAAGAAAAAAAGAGTTCATAATGTTATTTTTTATGCAAGGCGTACTGTATATTGAGTATAGTAGCTAATGGTGGACAGTGGTAAAAGAAGATAGGAGGATGTTCACGAAGAGAGCTAAACCGTTTGGTGAGTACAGAGACTTAGCCTTCCGACTCCTTGAGCCCTAATTTGTATTTTTGTGTTTATAATACTTATCTTGGCTAGATCAAGAACCATTACTTTCTTTCTTAATATATCCCGACAGAACTTCTGTGCTTAGTTGTTTCAAAAAATATTATTTTTCTTTTTTCAGAAATTTCTCGATAGCAGCAATTTCTTCATTTTCCTTAGTTAATGCTAAATTGTAAAAATATCAGTCAAGCTTAATCATTTTTCCTTAGACAATCCGAGAAAGATGGCAAACGCGTTCCCTCTTCTCTTTCTCAGGGTTCTCATAGCCACGTGGGCGGCTACTTTTTAAGGCCTGCTGGCATTGTCTCCAGAGTACAGGATACTTTACATAATTAGCCCATCAAACGACTATTATCGAGTTATGGCTGCTGCATAGTACTTGACGTGCCCTCTGTTTTAAACGTTTGACTATTTTAGACATGACATTTGACAATTTTCTCTTTATCACAAAGCAGGTTTTAAGTTGGCCTTAAGACACGGTAAAACCCGCCATTCAGGTCTTTTTCTAGGAACATATACTCCCCTCCCCAAGAGTCCTAGCAACAACACTCTAGTCTCTTTTCTTGTTTTTTCGGGCCGCGCCTCTTACTGGTCATCTTTAGGATTGTCTTCCTTCTACGTACTCGCTTAGCTTTCCGTTCGCTTCTCTCTCAGCAACTTCGTTCTTTTTGACGTTTTGCCTTTTAACCAGAAAATGTTTCTTGTTTTCTGGCTCTTCCCTTTCATATGGGGTCTTCCTCGGTGATCAACTCTCGATTGTTGGCTCAGAAATCTCCTCTTTAGCTTCTAACCCCAGGCTTTGACATGTCTCGCCGAACAATTTTAGTACCATAGTGGCGCAAGACGAGTTCACATATATATCGAGATATATCAAGGTCGGAATTGGGATCAGGTGTTTTGTCCACGTCTCACAGTGTGCTCAGTTCTGTCTTACGGAAATATGAAAAAATAGCGCCTAACATTTTCATCTTAATTAGATATTTATGTGTAAATAGTATTAGAATAAGTAGCTTTTAAATAATAAAATAAGTCAACAAGTATAATATTTTAACATATTATTTAATAGACGAATGATCAAACATCATTTACCGTCTGTCGGCGAAATGGGTACTGGGGGGTCCCCAGTCCCGGTTTCTTCTCGGGACGGTGCGGATGGGTCCGGCCCGTCAGCTCTGCCGGACCCACTTTCTGGCATGAAGAATACGGCTGGCTACAGCGGTCGCATTCCGCTGAGGCCCCCGGGGCACCAGTCCGGCCCGGGGCGCCATCGGTCGCCCCGGACCCGAGCCGCCGATCCCCGCCCGGGCGCGCGATGATCGGGCCTTTAGGGCCGATGCCGACTGACGATGCCAAGACCGATGCCGACGGCGGATACCATGTTCACTTGAGGAGTCTCGGCGGTACCAACTCCCGCAAATATACCCTGTCATTAATGGTGAAGCGACAGGGCGCCTCCCGGCTTGGTCTCCCGACAGCTATCTCAGGGGCGCGCCTCATGGCTGTGCGGGTACGACAAGACAAGCAGACCCGATCAGCGATAGCAGACCAGCTCTAAGCGCCCGCGCGCCGGAGCAGGCGCGACTAGACGCTTCCTCCAGGCGCGGCGCAGCCAGGCGGCGCGCGACGGCACGACAGAGCGTAGCATATCTCTCTCTTCTCCTCGTATGACCTGGCACTGTGGACTCCCCCTCGCCTATAAACGGAGGATCCATGCCAAATCTTTTGGAACCAGGGGTGACTGGCAGGGAGATACGAACCTCTTCCTCCAGGTTCGATTCGTCCTTGTAGACACAGTAATACATTCACCCCAATAGCATATCACCTGAGGCTGGAGTAGGGTATTTCGCTCTCGGGCGGCCGAACCTGTATACTTCCTTGTGTCCTTTCTTGTGCGCCGTTTCATCCAACATCGTATCTTCTTCCACCAGACTGACGCCGACTCCGCTGAGAACACACTCCCTGGCCGGAACCTCAAAGGGGGTCTCTGCTTTCCGCCGTCGGAGTTCATTCCTTTCGACAGCTGGCCGCGCAGGTAGGGGGAGTTTCCTTTTTTTTCCCCCAGGTTTGACACGCTGACGATCCAAGACCTGGCGCACTTCATGGCAGGAGGCCATCATCCGCGGATGACTTAGCGAGGGGCCCGGCGGCTTCATCCTTCCGCCCGGGAGAACGTTACCGGTCGTGAGCCGCCACGCTCCCCGTCTTTCCTAGGGGATGCTACGGCGCGGAGGCCAGGCGGGCTCGGGGTTTCGGGCAAACATGGCCATGCGACCTCCGCGACGGCTGTAACCGGATGCGGCTCAGGGAGTGAGCCCGGGTCAGATCGAGCGCAGGCGGGCGGCGCTGCGACGCTTGCGGCAAGTCCTGGGTCCCGCCTCAGGGCTCTCCTGGAGAAGACGGTATTAAACCTCACGGTTCTCATTCACGGCGGAACAGGATGAAGTCGCCGATTAGGGCCACAACTTGCAGCGCCTTTGCCATCGCCATGGTCTGGAGTGGTATTTTTTTATGTTTGTTGTTTTTTTTTTTGTTTTTTTTTTTGGTTTTTTTTTGTTGTTTTTTTTTTTTTTTTGTTTTTTGGTTTTTTTGGTGTTTGGTTTTTTTTTGGTTTTTTTTGTTTGTTGTTTTTTTTGTTTGTGTTGTTTGTGTTTTGGTGGTTGGTTGTTTTTGCGTGGTTTGTGTGGTTTTCTTGTTGTTTTGGGTTGTTGGTGGTGTTGGTGGTGGGCTTGCCGTTTTTCCGCTACTTCAGTCGGTTTTTTCTCGGCACTGACTCGTGTCGGTTGGTTTATCTGTGTAGGGTGCTTGGGGCCCGTCGAAAGAGGTATTGGCCTTCTGAGGCATTTCTCTAGTTGTCCTGGCTTGTGAGTCTGTCGGGATTTTGTTTTGTGTTTTGTCTGTTTCTGTTTTTTGTTGTTGTTTGGCACCTGTTTTTGGGAGATCGTTACTGTGGTCATGCTGGTTACGTCTTTACTGTGCTTGGGGTCCTGACTCGGCCATCCAGGGCCTTGTGCCGTGATTGCTATGTTTGGGAGTTTTGTGCTCAGTTCCATGATGCTCCGCGTGGTGGTGTTTTTGTTCTTCGTTTTTTCTTGCCATGATCTTCGTTTGATCTTGGTCGATGATTGCAATCTTAGGTTGCGTGTCCTATGTTGGTTATGAATGGCCTTGTGTATGCCGTTGTTCTGAGCCTTGGCATTTGGGCTCGCTGTATTAATGTGGGTTGCGGTTTGCGCGTTCTCGACTTGAGACGTTTGCTTCATCGATTCCTCCCCCTCAGGATGTGCTTTACTTCGTCTTCATCAGTTTGTCTCAAGCGCGTCAACAATCCTCGGAGGGATGGTTAGCTTTATGGCCAGGCCGATCGAGGCGCGAACGGACTGTAACGACCCCTTTCCTTTTCCCTGTTGTATAACTGGTTTCTGGTTTAATCTCCTATCCTGTCAGCGTGCTCCGTTTTTCCCTCTCCGCCCGCCAGCCACTACCTTTCTCTCTAGTCGCTGAGTAGAGTTCGTTAGTTCAGTCCTTGTTATCTGCCCTCCTTGTCTACTCGGACCTCTTTGCTGCCGAGTGAGCACGGTGATAGTGGCCCGACTACCTTGTTTGAGACCTTGTGATTCTTCGTCCCATTACCCGAGTTGCACCCCGCCTTGGACCGGACTACATGGTAGTGAAGTCTAGTCCTTCAACCTACCCGCTTTGCACGGCTGGACCAGTGTCAGTCAAGGGCCGGGTTAGTGAGAATTTCTCCAACTGTCTAGCCTTGACCTTAATGTCTCATCGGAGCTACAGTGCCTGCAACTCCTCTGACCAGTTTGGACTCCAAAGTCACTTCCTGTATATCCCTGTTCAGTTCATTTGCTTCCTTGCTCCCCCGTTTGCCAGCCAGCTGCACCGTGCCTCAACCTTGCACGTTCGCATAATATTATGGCCAACCGTGCCCTTCTTCCATTTTGTTTTGCAAAACGGCCAGCTCCAGCTTCTGCTATAGTTTTATCTCTCAAGCTTTGGAGCTTCTTGTCGCTGTTCGCAAGCCTGGTTCAGCCGACTGCCCCTTTCTGGCAGCCGACTATTCTTGATGCCTCTTTTTTGGGTGTTTTACTTTCTCCTGCTTATCAGTGTTTCTTTTCTGCTTGTTTCAGGAACCTGACCGGTGGAGATCCCGAAGCCACCTTCGCGAAGAGACCCTCCTTGAACAAGGCAAGCCTCTTTGATCATATTGTTTCCCATATCATGCAAACTATGTTGTTTCGGAAATATATGCATGCTTAGTTTATACACCTTTTTAAAACTGTTGCCTCGTTATGCAAAGCGCAACCGTGGACCTGCCCCGTAGTAGCCTTATTGTGGCGATGCTTGTTTATTTCTCTTGCAGACCCACAATGGACGCAGCATCCTATCTGAGGATACGATGCCGAGTAGAATGTTGAGCTCTGTCAACGTTGTTTGTCGTGGGAAAAATGATGGTTCTTCAACTAAACATTTGGAAAACCCGATACCTTGTGTATGGCGTTTTGCGTTTTGTGAAATAAGGGAAAGATTTGTGAAATCTTGATGTACGAGACGTGCCTGTGTGGCTTGGCTAATGTATTATCAATTAAGGACCTGATTCCCCATGGCGTAAGATTTGTTTGGCTCATTTTTTTTTTTTTGTGATGTTTGTGAAAAGTGTTTGATGGAAAGGGAACCGTGACTGATTTGCCGAGTAACAACGGAAGGCCTGTGTGGCAGAACGGATACTGTGTGGTTCGGGGTGTTAACACATAACAGGTGTATGAAAAGTACAGGATGAAGATCATGCTCCGGCGTTGTAAGCCAGGGACAGCAAAGTTTTAAGCCCCCGGGTTGTAGCCAAGGCGCAATTCAGTCTTCGGGTTGTAGCCAGAAGACGGTGATGAGCACGCTCGCCGGGTTGTAGCAGGCAGCAGTGTTTTAGCTAGCTGGTTTTGTAGCGCCAGCCTAGCGGGCATTTGTCATGATTCATGCTCCCGGGTTGTAGCCGGCGCAGCGATGATGAGGCCCCGGTTGTAGCAGGGCGCGATAGCTAGCTGGTTCGTAGCCAGCCTAGCGGCCCCCATTTAGTGCCACGATCAGCTCCCGGGTTGTAGCCAGGGCAGCGATGATGAGCCCCGGGTTGTAGCCAGGGCGGCGATCGCTAGCTGGTTGTCCAGTGGTAGCGGGCATCAAGTGCAGCAGCTGAGATTTGGTTGTAGCCCCGAGTCTCAGGGTCGAGTGTGTTGTATGCTACTCGGGAGATATAAGACAACAAATGCAAAAGTAAAGATAATAGAACAGTATGATTATGCTTGATTATTTTAAGTGGTGAGTTGTTGAAAAGCAACTTGCGATTGGATGGAGGCGTGAGCTTGTCCGCTTCAACTAAAATTTGAACTCACTAGTGTTCTTTGCAAAGAAAAGAGTTTATAAGGCAGTCTTTTCGCAAATGAACAACCTACTCTTTTGTTACCAACATGGATCCACTTCCCCCGGTGCCTTGAGTCCAGAAAGTACATCACCTTGGTTCATATATATGTATAGTAGGTTTTTGGAGTGGAAAGCGAAGTCCGACTGCTGCCGAGTTCCTCCAGACCAGGCCGACTACGCAAGACCTCGAAGGTTTCCGGCCTAGTTCCACGACGCCTGTGGAGTAGTTTTGTCCAGCTTCCGCCCCGTTCTGCCTGTTCGCTAGTTTACCAGTTGATTTATTTTGCCATCCCGGGTTGTCCTGGATGATCTCCTGTGTACGTTCATATGTAAGTACTCTGTTTATGTATTATTGTAACTCTGTGTTGTATCATTGTTGTGCGTACCCGACTACTGATCCTGGGATCGGGTGCCTTATGCACATGGTGGCCTTCCACCTAGTCGGGAGGCGCCACACGGACGGTCCGATCCCTCGTCGGATGGTCCGATCCCTCGCTGGACGGTACAGCGCTACAACGGCGACATCAACCACAACAACATGCAGCTCAGTGACCTCGACTTCCCCGAGGAACCAAGGTGGCGCGCTTCACCCCACGTCACTCGTACCAGCAAGGCCTCAAGCGCTATCTTTGGCGTAAGGTTCAGGCCCGATCACTCCAGGTTAGGGGTTAGAATCTCCGCCGTGTCCTCGCACGGGTCGGAATGAAATAAATCTTCCCCCCGTGGGAAGGCCCCTTCCTGGTGATCGGTGTTTCCCGACCGGGCTCGGTAAGCCTGGGAGCATCTTCATAAATTTCATCTATAAATACATCCTGTAAGTTTCGGTGTGCCCGGGCCAGCGCCGGATTTCTCAAAATCTCGGCGCTGACCGGGGCCCCATGTGTATACGCTTTCATATAAACAACATTTTAATATCTTTCCCGGTATCCTCCCTTCCGTCTGTTTCCATGTGTTGCGCTCGTGGCTGCCTCGTCCCTTGGGGGGCATAATCGGGCCGCGCTCGTGCGACGGTTGGGGTTCGTGCATTATCATCAGTCCCCTACCGACGAGTAATCGTATCCCGACGTGCTAGGTCCAGGGCGTTGTCGAGCTCGCGGGGACCTAAGGGCGCCCTCCGGGAGGCGCCCCGAGTCCCGGCGGCTCTGGTGCCTTGTCTGGCTAGCTTCGGGGTCGGTTCTTTCCGGAGGTAGGGGGCGAAATGGTTATGCGTGATCTTTTCCTCCGCACGATCGCGACTCCGAGGACGCCATCGGGAGATGATCGACGCCACGATTCGTAGCATGGAACGGACAGGGGAACGAGCCAAATACTCTCACAATTCATCGTGTGCAGATTACACCAATTCCCGGCAGATTTTAGGCAGGCTTTCTGAACCTCGACGCGGGTTGCGGAGCCCGGCCTGGTCGGCTCCTCCCCGGCAACCGGCGAGGCACCGGATGCTCCGTCGCCTGACGACCCTGTCTCCGGTCAAGTTTGTTCCCGCGGCCTCGCGGCGCTCGGGGGGCCACAGGCTCCCGAGGGGGCGGAGGGCCCCCGGACCCGGAAGACGAAGGGGCCGAGCCTACAGACTGAACCAACTCCGCAAGGCTCGCGCTCGGACGCCCGCGGCCCCTTGGGGCCGAGCTCCCGGGGACCTAGGCGCTACGGCGGATCACGGCTGATCGGCTCGGTGCTCGGCGCTCCCGGGGGCGATCAACGCTCCCGACCCCGGGATCGTGTTCGCGAAGCCACCCTGCCGCTTACAACATCCAGATATGTAACCTTACCCGACTTTACGCATTGCTCAATTTGTATTCTTTCCCCGTTGTATGTACAGCCTTGGTTCCAGGACCGGCCACGGTTCCCGGCCTGCCCAGCTCCTACCCAGCCCCGGCGAGGCGCCGGGTACTTCGCTGCCGGGGGACCCCGCGCCCGGTCAAGATCAGACCCTGAAGGGCTCCCGGCGAGTCAAAGGGCTGTCCTCGCTGCACCCCCTCGGCCAGCGACGCCCGGGGGCACGGAAGGCCCCCGGATCCGCAAGACGGAAGGGGCCGGAGCTATGGACTTCATCGCTCCGCAAGGCCCGCGTCTGGATGCTTGCGCCCCGGAGACCGGGTCCCCGGGGCGGGAGACCACCACGATCACTGCCCTTGGGGACCAAGCTCCCGGGGCAGGCGGCTGTGCCAGGGCCCGGCTAAGGGCCTCGGGCCCGGCAGTTGTTTACGACTGCCGGCTCCCGCAGTCAAGATCGCGCCCGGTATTCGGCGCACCCGGACACGAGGCCCCGAACACCAGCAGCCTCCAAACAACACCATAAACCAAGTATGAAAATATAAACTTGATCACATAAATATGCAAATATCCCTCTTGGTACAAGATAGGCAAACCGGAGCGCAAGTGCGAGCGCGAGTCCGGGCAAGCCGCTCCCGGTAGATGAGTTCCCGGTTGAACGGCGGCTCCCGGTTGATCGGCCGCTCCCGGTTGATCGGCCGCTCCCGGTTGAGGATCTTCTCCCGGTCTCGAGAGTTCGCTCGCTCCCGGTTGATCGGCTGCGCCCGGTTGACCGACCGCTCCCGATAGATCGGCACCTCCCGGTTGATCCGTTCCCGGTTGATGGTCTTCTCCTGGTCTCGAGAGTTCGCTCGCTCCCGGTTGATCGGCCGCTCCCGGTTGATTAGTTCCCGGTTGAACGACCGCTCCCGATGAGATCGGCAGCTCCCGCTTGATGGTCTTCTCCCTGTCACGGAGAGCTCGCTCCCTCATAAGGGACCTGAGCTCGTGCGGATAGGAGCCCCTAGCTCCCGGGCGCATAGCTGCTCCCAGTCTCCAGAGCTCGCGCCCTCCCGAGGGAGCCGAGCCCGAGATCCGGTAGAAGCGGTAGTACCCCAAGCGCGATCGAGGCGATTCGGATGGTCCGATCCCTCGACGGACGGTCCGGTTGTAGCGACTCGGACGGTCCGACCCCTATGCGGACGGTCCGAATCCCGCTCCCGAGCCGGAATAACATCAATAAGGCGAGAGTACCCGGACAGCACCGCGCTCGGCAAACACGGGTCCGGGGAAATCGTCCCGATATGGTCCATGTCCTTACCCGGGCCCCGTACCCGGGCACATATCAATCATACATATCAAATCACATTCCAGTCCGGGGCCTTTGGGTCCCGGGCACATATTTGAGCCACGGCACGGATTCCCGAACCCGTGCCACGGGCCCGACACTGAGGTGCCGAACCAGGGCGGCCTCGCCAAGGCGAGTGCAAGCCTAGGAACGCGACACCTGGAATAGGGCGCGATAACCCGGACAGCACCGCCCCGACGAGAATGCGTCCGGAAGGTCGTCTCACATCCCATATTCAAGCCCGGGCCCCCGGAACCTGGCATATATCAAACCATATTTCAGTCCGGGGCCCCCGGGTCCCGGACACATATCCTCCGCATTACAGCCGGGGCCTCCGGGTCCCGGCCATACCTGTTCCCAGTGAGCCAAGCTCCACCAGCCCATGGCGAACTAGGTGCACCCTGCGTCCCCTCTTTTCTTCAAGACGTGGCCCTGTTCTTGCCCAGGCAGACCCCGGCCGAGCAATAGGGCCAGGGGCCACTGTCGGCGAAATGGGACTGGGGGTCCCCCAGTCCCCGGGGACGCGCGGATGCCCGGCCACGTCAGCTCCTCCGGACCCACTTTCTGCAGAAGAAACGGCTGGCTACGGTCGGCATTCCGCTGAGCCCCCGAGGCACCATCGGCCCAGGGGCGCCGATCCCCCGGCCCTGGGTGCCGATGACCGGGCCCTAGGCCGATGCCGACTGATGATGCCGAGCTGACTGCCGACGGCCGATACCGCTGATTCACTTGAGGAGGCTCGGCGACCAACTCCCCAAATATACCTGCATTAATGGTGAAGCGATAGGGTGCCTCCCGCTTGTCTCCCGACAGCATCTCCAGGGGGCAGCCGCCTGCAGCAGTCGGGCGACAAGACAAGCAGACCTGACAAGGCGACAGCAGACCAGCTCTAGCCGCCCGTAGCCGCCGAGCAGGCGGCGACTAGACGCTCCTCCAGGCGCGGCGCAGCAGGCGGGCGCCGACCGGCACGACAAGACGTAGCATATCTCTCTCTCTCACCACGTATGACCGGCACTGTGGACTCCCCTCGCCTATAAAGGAGGATCCATGCCACATTTGGAACCAGGGGACTGCAGGGGAGACGAACTCCAGGAGCCCGGGTCTTCTTCTTCCTTGAGCCCGGGCCCTCTTCCTTCTAAGCTCTAGTTCACTCCAGGAGCCCGGGTCTTCTTCTTCCTTGAGCCCGGGCCCTCTTCCTCCTAAGCTCTAGTTCACTCCAGGAGCCCGGGTCTTCTTCTTCCTTGAGCCCGGGCCCTCTTCCTCCAGGGTTCGATTCTCCTTGTAACACAGTAAATACATTCACCCCCACATAGCATACACACAGGAGTAGGGTATTACGCTCCGGCGGCCCGAACCTGTATACTTCCTTGTGTCTTTCTTGTGCGCTGTTTCATCCAACCATCGATCTTCTTCCACACTGACGCCGACTCCGCCTGAGAACCACTCCCCTGGCCGAACCTCAAAGGGGGGTCTCTTGACTTCCCGCCGTCGGAGTTTCATCCTTCGACAACCTCTGTCCCATAATATTACTACTTTGTAGTTTAAACTATAAAATAGTAATATTATGGGACGGAGATAGTAATATTGAAAAGTCAACTGCGTCCTACCTATAAAAGGAGGTACTCACTCTATCCCACAAAGACACTATTTTTCAGTCTCCTTTAAAACGCAGGAATGGTAAAACATAGGAATAAAAAAACATAATTTTGGTAGGAAAGCATATACAAAATAGAGGATTATAAAACACATAAAAAACACATGAATGGCCGTTTGAATAGACCACAAGAAAAAAAATACAGGAATTGAATGAGAGAGATAGACTTATAGGAAATTTTCTAAGAGATTTGAGCACTTGCTAACCTTTCTCTAAAATTAACTTGGATTGAGCCAATCCTAAGGAATTTCATATGATTTGGAAAGTTCCAATCCTTTGTTTCAAAGAGCCAAATAGGAAAATTTTCTATAGGATTAGAATCCTACAAAATTTCATAACAAATCCTTTGTTTCAATGAAGGCCTTAGCCATTGGTTGACAAATTAGTGCTAAGGGTAAAAGGTTAAAGTGCCTCTTATTAATAAGAAAGTATTATGTGAAGTGGTAGATAAGAGATAGGTAAAGTCGTAAGAAGTATTAAAAGGATAAAATTTCTTAATTTATACTCTATCCATCTCAAAATATAGTAACCTAGTACTAGATTTGACACAACATAGGACTACGAATCTAGACAATACGAATATGAATAGACCACTGTCTAGATTCGTAGTCCTATGTTGTGTCAAATCTAGTACTAGGTTGCTATATTTTAGAACGGATGGAGTATATCAGTAAGAGCATCTCCAGCATGGCCTCTAAACTAAGACCCTAAACAGGTTTTTACGGGAAAAGGAAAAAAACAAGGTCCAGCAGAGCCCCTAGTAGATCCTCAAAATAAGAAGGCCCCCAAATTCCTCCCTACAGCCCCATTCATGGGGCTCTATAGTCAGCCCCTATTTTTCTTTTTTTTTTTTGTGTAGGTGAAATTTTAGCGTGTGCTTTTATCCCGCACGGCGCATTCCATCTCCCATGTCGCCACTACCCTTGAGCCTGCCGCCCCCACCGCTCCACCTCCTGCCCGGCGTCGTCCTCCTGATGCCCCTCCCCCCGACGCAGCTCACCTCCCCCCACCCTCGGTGATAGCTCCTCCTTGGCGGCCCCTCCGCCCCGACACCCCTCCTCCTCGGCCTCCTTCGCACGGTGCTTCACCGGTGACCTTTGAGGGAGGAGGAAACCCATGTTGGAAGAGTTCCTAAAGATACATAAAGATAAAAAAAAAGCAAGTGTATGAGCAACTTTGAGATGATTTTATGGAACACTTGTAGGCGTTTTATGGTGCTCAGTAATTTATTTTATTGTATTTTATATGGATTATTTCGAGTCTTGAACTTTTACTTACAGGATATGTCATTTCCATGTTTCTAAATTTTAAATAAAAATTTGAATTGTGGTGTTTCAAATTATTAATTTGTATATTGATGAATTTTACGCATTACATATATTTATGTTTTAATTATTATAGTGTCAAAATAGGTATATACATATAGTGCATGGTGAAATACAATAGAAAAAAAAATAGGAGCTGAAAAATAAGATTGTTACTGGAGTTTGAGGCATGTTTGGGGTTCAAAGGAAATGGAAACAACTCCTATTTAATCTTTGGAGCTCTAAAATAGAAGTTATTGCTGGAGCTACTCTAATAGATAGGAAAAGAAAATAGAACCAAACTCATATAATCTTTAGAGCTCTATAAGTTATTGCTGAAGATACTCTAATAAATAAGAATACGATAAAAATTGTTAATAGTAGTACATGTGAGATCGATCCCAGCGATCCGTGACTGCCGCTGCAGGGACATTACTGCATATGTTCCAAGTCCGTAAGATGGTACGGTTTTCTCATGACGGAGTGAGTAGTATATAATGAAAAGAAGCTTTACACAAATCGAGAAGTTGACTAGTGGTTCTCTCAGAATTACTTAATATCTCCTTTTCAGGTACTCACCTCAGATTTAGAGCTGCCTGATACCCTCACATGTCATGTGGGACATAAGAACTATTATTAGTATATAATTAATTAAATATTAACTATTAGAAACTTGAATGATTTTTTAAGAGATACTTTTATATATAAAGTTTTTTTAAAAAACACACCATTTAGTGTTTTAAAAAACGTGTTAACGAAAACCGAGAAATAATATATTTTTTGAATGTGTTGGTAGTTTGTGTTTATTGCTCATTTTTCATAAACACGTTTTCTAAACTACTAAATGGTATATATTACATCTATTTTTCAAGCTTCTAATAGTTAGTACTTAATTAATCATATACTAATGATATCTCTCGTTTTACGTACGGCTGATAAGTCGGTTGAAGAAGCACAGCCAGACACCTTGCTAGCTTCATTAGCCTCATCTCTTTCAATTGTGGCATAAATTTTCTGATTTGCTACTGTACGTTACCAACATTGTTTAGATTAAATTAGAGATAGGAATCCTGAGTTGGTTTTAATCTACAAATTGAAATAAAACTGGAGTTGCAGGATGAAGTTCTCCGACAAAGCAAATGTTCAGCTGAAAGTTGGAATATTCATTCATTAGGAAGAAGCTTTAGCAGTTCATAAATCGACTTGAGCACCACCGCACAAATTTTAAAATGTGATGTTTAGGATAAAATTTGATAATCCATAATTTCTCAAATGTTTAGTTTAAAAATAACATGCATACATTTTTCTTGAAAAGTACTATTGCAACATTATAAACTTATTAGACATTATAAACTTATTTTAATATAAAATTGATGGTTAAAATTTATTATGCTATATGTCAGATATTTATGACCGGACTGCATTTATTCATGCAGTTTTTGCAATATATTTTACAAGCTCTTAGCAAGATCAACTATGTGCCTAAAGAAAAGAATAACATTACAAAATTGCACTAGGACTATGTATCAACTTGCCAGTCTCTACTTAACCACCTCGAAATGGGTTATTCGCGCTCTTAAATATTTTCTTTTTGAAACCAAAAACTCTCAAGTATCAAATATACAACAATGTCTGAGTGACTCAGGTGATTCAGGGGCGGTTTTAGCATGTAAATAGCATTCATAATTAATGTTGTTACGCTAGATGGCTCTTAATTAGTTAGCCTCAATTTAGTCCATCCGTCACAAAATAGAGAGAGTAACTACTTTTTTTTCTATGTCTCCTAATACAAAATACGTATATATACATGCATTAACCAGTATCTTTCCCTTTCCTAAATTCAGTTGATTTTAAATCCTCTAGTGACAAGCTCCAAATCCCATTGCTTGCACGGGTGTATGCTTCAGGATGATCCAAAGGAAAAGATGATTATAATTAGTTCTTATTCTCTATATTAATAGTAGTTACACTATATTTTAGGATGAAAGGCGTATATGTGAAATTTGTTCCACTGCTTGTGCTCTTATCATTTTTCCTTGTGTATGTCGCGATCCCACTGTACCAATATTGCTTCTAGAAGGAAGGCCCGTGTTTTCTTTGTTCTTTTCTTTTTCGTGTTCCCACTTATATATGTATTACACGAGACAATTCCTTCGTTCCATCAGGCAACGACGACGAGCCGAGTGCTAGCCAGCCAAATTATGGATTTGAATTTACAGCCAGACGTGGCAGATTGTACATTTTGCTCTCTTGAGGGCAATTGTTTTGTTTTATGCACACGGGAAAAGGATGGTCAATTTTAAATTTTGCTTATGTTAACAACTGTACACTTGGAGGTAGGCATTCGGTTAGACCAAGCTTGAGGGAAATTTTGGTCATCTAAGGCTAAAGACCAAATTTCATTGTAAAATACTTAAAACCAACTAATTTAATCTCGGTCTCGATCACGACCGAATTAGATGACACTTCCAGAGGTGTACGCCAGACAAACTGTTTTGGCTCTGTGATTTTGTCCCGATCTAGCTCTACCCTGTAACCTGCTTGATCTGATCAAACGAATTAGTAATAGGGGATTTGCTATATTTCATATGCTAAATTATCGGCCACATAAAGTTATACATTGCAAAATCTAAAATTATAGTGCTATGCAACATGCAGTTTTAGTTTATTTTAACTATAATTTTGTTGTTATTTATGGTTTTATTTTATTTTATCCAAGTTTAAATATGTTTACATGTGATTTTGTAAACTTTTATGAATTTTAAGTTTATTTATGTTAGAACAATTTCTTGTACAACTTTTTATCTAAGAAAAAAGGAGTTTATTTATATTTTCATCCAAGAAACAGAACGCCTGAAATCTAGATACTGATTTGCTACATTTCAGTCACTTGCTTGGGAGCCTGCGCGCAAGCTTAGAGAAATTGCATTGCAAATTGCCTGCGTTGCGGCGCATAAATTTACCTTATGGGCTCGATTACCATTGCTTCATATTTTGGTGGGCTTGTTTCTCCATATTTTAATAGAATTGCACGTAAAATTAAGCCTCACAAGGGTGCTTGCAAAAAAAAAAAAATACTATGGGGTTAGCTTACCTCTCTGCATATACTGTGGCTTCGCCACTAGATAAGACCATCCCTAGTCCTTAATTAAGCTGGTTGTATCTTAAAGTGATATCACAAAATGTCTTTTAGTAATTAATAAGTTCATCCTAAAAAAAATGCTTGTTGTATTTACTTATGGGTGTGGCTTAGACTCAGCACAAGCTAAAAACATAATCTTTTTTACCATGAACTTAAAAAAATAATTGAGGGCACCCTTAAATTGAATTAAATATAAATTTTGCGTGACGGTGGAAGCACAAGAGGTGTGACGGTGGAATCATGATGATTTAAATATTGCTGTCCATAAACATTACACTTACTAATAGGTTTTTAATAAGAATTTAGGCCCCGTTCGATACCGATGTTTTGGTTGAACTAATTGCGACATGCAAAATGAGACAAGTTATTAGCATATGGTTAATTAAGTAATAGCTATTGTAAACTTAAAAAATGAATTTGTTTAGTTTTTTAACAAACTTATGTATAGAAATTTTTTTTAAACGCATCGTTTAACAATTTGAAAAACATGCTAAAAAATAAGAAAGCAGCTCATCTATAAGCTAAAACAAATGAGGCCTTAGTGTGGTCAGGGATTTGTTGGATGTGTATTTGAGGGTGGTCTGCATTGCACAGTGGTGTGTGCATGTGTATGTTAGGGCTAGTCCCCTAAAAGTTCCTTTAGGAGGATGAAAATTTTGTGAAAATGTTGCTCAAGCAACTTGAACTAAAAACATACCATGTATACTCTGAATCGTCCATCCGAAACAACCTTACATATAAAATCGATTTGGTGCGAACTAGTCAGGTTAGTAAATTTGTTACGTTGATAAAAGGGTTTTCATCCTACTGACAAGTGGTACACATGCACTTATCCGTGTCAGTGCGATCATATCTATAATTAAGTTTCTGATATACCGGATCGATCGGATTTAAACATTTCGAATGCTTTTCCTTGCATACGTAAGAAACATATATATGTATATTTTTTGGATAAAAGAGGATTATCTATCGATACGTGTGAAGCAGTAAACGTCTCGCTTGGTAGTCGATCTCCCTAAGAAAAAGGTGCAATGTACAAGGCTCTTCACATGCAATGCAACACGATGGTTGGACTTGGAATATGCATGCATAAGCGCTGACGAAACCTCAACGCGTACTTAATTAATTAGTCGTTAATTCCCTGGCACATGTCCTTAAAAAACTGAACAACTAAATCAAATTGAAAGATGCAGTATGATCGATGGTATGTGCGTCAATTCCGCGATCTATCTGGCGCAGTAGCATTGACATTTATTTTTAATCTAATTTTGTTTTGCACCATCTATATACCATCATCCTTTTTTGTGTTTTCTCATGAAAAAGTCAATGTACGCATTGAGTTAGGTGCAGGTTTGCTCAAGTGCCATTAACAGCAGCCACCTTTGATTGAATATTTGAATTTGACTTTGACTAACGAATCATATGCAATTAATTTCCATACAAAACCTTCTCGATCCTAATTAAGTTCCATCTAGAATGATCTAGTAATTAAGCCATATCAAATTTGTGCAAGTTTTTCCGAATGATTTCAGCAAACCATCCATATGTGGCAGCAAAATTTACAATACAATAAGGTCTCCTCCGTTCATTTTTCTCGAACTCTTTTGTTTCAATTTACTTGTCGATCTAGTAAATCTTATACTAAATTAGGAGATATGATAAATTATATTGTTACCCTCATTAATTACATTTTAATCAATTTTTTAAAGTAAGCATTAAAATTTCTTATGATGAGTAGTAGTACTAGTATGACTATATTGATTAAGAGTAGGAAGGGAAAGACATCTCTAAAAGTGTTTTAAAATGTGAGAATAATAAGCATTTTGATAAAAAATTTAAATGCTAAAATAATAAGTAAATTGAAACAGAGAAAGTACAACATTTTGATGTATCCTGGGCAGCTACTCGAGCTTGTCGGCCGGTGGACATGTAATAGAATTTAACTGTTCTTTTTTATAAATTGAAAATAAAATTTTTATAGAAAATATTTGATATAATAATATTTGTCTAAACTCAAAAACTTTTCTAGATCATCACTGAGTATGCATATCTACCTATTGACACTTTGCAGTTGGCAGGCATTGGCCGTTCGTTATTCGTTCGAACATGGTGGAAAGCAACATAGGTCCTCTGTTAATATCCTATATGATTCCTCTAGGATTTTGGAAATATCTACTTTTTATTATTTTTCCCTACAAATTATTCAACAAAACTGCAAAGCATAAGTACATTAATAAAACATGGAAGTAGTCATGTCAAGAAGAAGAAGTGCGTGAAGGCCAAATGAATTGAAACACTTTTACCATCAATACCTTTTAAATAATTAATTGGAAAATACAGAAAATGAATTATCAACTTTTAATAGTAGACAAATATCGCAAAGCACATTGTAATTCAAAAGTAGAAGTACATTTTACAATCCTGAACCTTTTTGGAAGTTTAAAACTCAAATATGAAGTTCTGAATACCAGGTTAATAATTTACTATTTACCACCTTTGTTAAAAACAAGTTGTCTGGGGGTTGTAATTAGTACATACTTAATTTGATTGTAGTAGCACTTATATTCTATTGAATGTTCGTAGTGTATTCCATTATCGAGAAAAACATGTAAATAATACTATGTGCATAGTATTGTCTAATTGCATAATACATTAATTTTGCAAGGTCTTAGAGATATACTACTTATATAGATGAAACATTTGTAACGTTTGGAATTAAGGAAAGAAATGTCAGGCGCCGGTCGGAAGACAATAATTAATATTCCTTGAATACAATTAGTTGATTTTTTTACACTGGAACGGAGAAAAGTTAGGCTGTCCAGTGTGTAGCAATTAATTTGCTTGGAAAACGCATGTAGTATGTTTCTAGAAGAATTAGTTTCCGTATTCTTCTTTTCCAAGCCGGAGCCATCACATTGGGGAAAACATGCATTCAAAAAATAATTATAAAATTCTTTTAAATCAAAAGATCAAGGCACTGTCACCATGGGTAACTAATTTGTTGCAGGCTATTATTATTAATATTATAAACATCAAAATTTTAATTACATGTTTAATACATCGATTATTTATCATCTCGGCCTTCCTTTCCCTCCCTGCTTCCTCTCTCCCGCGTCGGCTCAGCTACCGGCCCATCGGCCCTCTGCGCGGCCTGCCTCCTTCCTGCTGCCTTGTCGGCCCAAGCCACGGTCCGCTCCCTACATGAGCGCCGTTTGGCCCGTATCGCCCCTCCCTTCGTCGGCCTGCCTCCGCGTCAACTCAATAGCCATCAAGCCGGCCCATCCTGCCCCTCTCTCGCACACGCTGATAGGTGGGGCGGGGGGCCACCTATCAGGCCTTTCTTCCACCTCCGGCTGTCAATCCATGGCCACGACGCCCACCTCACTGCCTGATTCTTGCGCCTCCCCGCTCCCACACTCGCGAGTCAAAACGCATGAGCATGGTCGCCGCTACCTCCTCCACCTTCCTTCCCCACTTTCCCCAAAATTCTGGGCGTGTTCAAGCCCCTTTTTGCCACCACATGCTTCCTACCACTTCGTCGGCTATTGCGGCCTCTCCCCGGCCACAATCCACCTTTCAGAGGCTATAAAAAGCTTTCTCGAGGTCCCCTCTTTCTTTTCCCCCACTTGGCCAATCCTGCCGTGCTCTCTATCCCTTGTTCCACCGCGAAACCTAGCGCCCCTGTCACCCGCTGATCTCCAGTCGCCGCTCACCGCCGGTTGAGGCCTCTCCGATCCAAGCCGCTGCCTCCGTTTGCTTCACCGGGTAGAGGGCAACCTCGGCCACCACTCCTCCAAAGCCAACCATCACCGGAGTGCCCCTCTCATTGCGAAAGTTGGCCTTGATCCTCGCCGCCGGCCTTCGGCCGCTGTTTCTCACCATTCCACGCTGTCCGACTTGGCATTGAGTCTTCCTTCATGATCCCCAGGTCTCGGCTCGTCCCCTTCGCGGTATTCCCTCCCGAGCTCGCCACCGGACCGCCATTTCTGCCGTTGACCCAAGGCGTCGCCACATGGTCGTCGCCGTTGCCGGTCGCTTCCTGTCCCCTTCCGCCATCGCGATTGGGCTAGGTGAGATGCCTATCTCCTCCGCTCCCTTTGTGCTGCTTTCCGAGGCCACTGCCGCGCCTAATGGTCGCCATGGGTCACGCGCCCGCCACCATCTGACTAGGCTGGCCGGCGGACCAGCTTTCTTGCACCCCGATTGTTCGATCCGCTCCTAGGCGGATCGGGGCCGTCCGTGTGGCCTTCCTCGTCGTTGGCCACGTTGGTGCCACGGTGGCGTCTTGTCAGCGCCACCTCACCCTCCTCCTCCATGATCTCGGCTGTTGATCTGGTCCACCTCGATCTCAATCGTCAATTTGTTTCGCCCCAATCCTAGCCGTCCGATCCAACTTGATTTGATCTCAACCGTCCAATCGCCATACCTGACCCAGACGTCCGATCTTCCTGGATCAATCCTAGCCGCCCATCTTACCATAGACATCTCCGTGGTCTCGGTCCATGGTAGACCGGCTGCCACTATCCTTGTTTTCTAGCTCAAAAATAAATCTTAATTGCGTCATAAATTGAATTAGGTTTTTATATTTAGGTTAAAAAATTTAGACTTCTAAAATTCATAACTAATTCATTCGAACTCCAAATTGGACCATTCAACTTGCAAAATTCCTCTAAAATTGAGCTCTGTCTATTTGTTTACTTTTCATGTATCGTTTACTTGGTTTTGATTAGAGTTTTTCCTCATCTTGTGTGCCATTGCGTAGAATCCGATGTTTTGGAGGATCGTGACATTGAGGAAAAGAGTTCGGAAGATTTATTGAAGAAGCAAGGAAGTCACACATTCAACCTTGAGCATGTTGAACCTACTTTGTGAAATATTTTACCGTTTCCAAATAAACTACATGTTTTTCTAATTATATGGAATATGGGAAAGACCTATTCGCTTGCTTGTGACCTTGTTTATTTGATACTCATTCCTTGATAATTTTGAGTGATGACTAACTTATGTCTCACTTGATGACTTAGCTAGAAATAGAATATGCTTAGCCATGCTTAGCTCAATTAGATAATTGATGGGATAATTAAATTATTATACATTTGGTAATTTGATGTGCTGCGAGCTCGAGACTTTTGACCATGGTTATTGATCTTAATTAATCAATTAAAATATGACATAATGGTGGGCTGTGGGTGCATAGTTTTGCTAGTCGCATCCATGACAATTAAGGACCGGTTCACGGGAAACCCTTGTGAGGCATCTTGTACTTACCACAAGATAGTGTGGGCAACGGCTACGCTTGTAGTGTAACTCTTTCCTCTCCTAGGCACTGAAGAAGAGGGTGGGTGTGATGGAGTTGGGTCGGACTAGGGTACAATACTGATCAACTTTTGGATCCACCGTGGCGCAACAGGGGTAGTCTGCCCGACATAGTGTGCCCTGTGCGGGAGGTGCAACCTCAACGTGGTGTAGATGGTTTAGGGAGGGTTATGTGAAGGGTTCTACCATAGTCCCTTTCCGGTGTGTCGTGGTGACACATCGGTGCACGGAAACGTGTTGTGGGTCTGTGTCTTGTGGGTAAAGTTGTACACCTCTAGCCAGAGTAAATCTATTCGAATAGCCGTGCTCGCTGTTATGGGCGACCAATCGAGATTGACCGTGATTAGTCCCTCTCTTAATTAACTTGACTTAATGAAACTAGTTTATTTCAGGTGGATGGTTGGGCCTAATCAACATGATGTAACGTTGTTCAGTGGAGAATAATCTTGACTTAATTGCTGAACTGTTTTACTGTTTTAAATGCAACTATTTGCAACTACCTTTACGTAAAAGTGCCATAAGCCTTTTTTTGCAATCCCATGCACTAATGCATCATTGGTGTGACTTGCTGAGTACGGTGGGTGGTACTCAGCCTTGCTATATTTCCCTCTTTCCAAAGTGAAGATCTTTAGTGTTGAAGTTGAGCTCAGAGGACCAAGGCTTATGCCTCAGTTGAGTTTGCCTATGGAGTGGAGCTAAAGCCACGCTAGATTTGACCTTTCCGCTGCTGTGTTCTTTTGTGCGAGGACTAAGTGCCTCTCCTATAAGTATTTACGCTTTATTTATGTTTGGATATGTATATTGATTTGCCATTTTGTGTACCCTGGCTTGATTCCTAGACAAGAATTTTAATACACAAATTGTCTAGAAATTGGTCAAATTTTTGGGCCGTTGGCCTGGTTAGGGCGGTTCAAGGAGGAGAGGGCTTTTGAGACTAACTTCTCTTCCTTCTCAAATTTCTATCATGTAGATACCTCAAGATACCTAAAATGTATCATAGGTGATGATACCTCAAAAATAAGTGAAATACCACAGGATGATAGTCATGAACCTTGACGTACCTACATGATACCTTTAGATATCATGGTACCTTCGGATATCATGGAGGCACCGTGATGATACCATCATGCATCATGGTACCTTATGTACCCTAAAGTTATCATGAAGGTATGGGGGATGATACCTTCAGGCACCATGGTACCTTTAGATATTATGGAGGTATCATAGAGTCTTCGGGTATCATGGAGGTATTGATGATACCTTTGTGGTATCATATTGTAACACCCTGAAATTAATCCCATTTAAACATAATTGTGAAAAATGAAAATTTGAAATTTAATTAAAACCCTCAAGGAGTGCAAATAATAAAATCAGAGAAAATTTATAGCAAAAATGGGTTTGAAAATAATTTTATAAAATTATTTGCTTAATTATCTACTTCCTGGAATTTTTTGGAATTTATTTGATTAAGGAAAGTATTTTTGGTGAATTAAATTGATTTCACAGCATTAAAACAAAAAAAGAAATAAAATCCCTCCCCACAATCTCTAGGCCGAAATTGGCCCGTTACTGTGTGCTGAGCCCCTCCCCATGCGCGCGCCCGGCCCACGGCCTGCGGCTGTCACCCTTGCCTCGCCGACAGGTGGGTCCCACTTGTCGGATCCGTCTTCATCGCCGTGTCCGAGCCACTGCCGTCGCGCCGCCACCGAATCCGCTCCAAATCCGCTCGCTTCCGTTGGTTTCGGATCAAATTGGTTGAGGGGTTTTGATCCCCTAACCTTCCTCTATCTTTTCCCCAAGACTCGGAGTCCTATCTCCCTCCAAGTCAAGCTCGGGCCTAGGTTCGCTCGGGGGAGCTCTCGGACCCTATCTCTCCGCCGCTGTTCTAGATGTTCCCGAGCCAGAATCCTCCTTCTTCCTCTTTAAATAGCTTTGTCCATGGCCTTGTGATCTTTTCTGTGCATCCACCGAGCTCGTAGGCAACCCTAGCTACCTCCTCCGCGTACGGGATTAGTTCACCGCCGCCGCTGTGTCCCCAGTGGCGTCTAGCCTCCGTCTCCGCCGTCGCCCGTACTCGCCGCCACTGTCGTGAGAACCGCCGGAGTGCAGGGAAGCTTGGTCGCCGTTTTTGGGCCGCCAGAGATCACTAGAACACTGTCGCCGTCAGGGACCCGAAGAGCGCCGCCGCTAGAAGCTCGCCGCCAGCTTCTCCCATCATTGTTCCTTGCTGGTTTGCCCTTGGTAAGCATCGCCATGGTCTCCTCTACTAGTTTCCGCATCTCCCGCACGCCGCCAATCGCTGTCGACCCTTGTTCCCCGTGCTGCCGCCATCGCCGGTCGCCGACATGGGCGCCACGTCGGTGCCAGGTCAATGCCACGCCGGCGCGTGATCGATCCGGGTGGGATCGATCCTAGCCGTCGGATCGTGGTAGTTAAGTCCTAGTCGTCCAATCTTTCCGTAGTTAGATCTTAGTCTTTAGATCTTTAGATTGGATCTCAGCCATCTGACCAAGGTTAGTTTAATCATGGCCCTCCGATATGACTTAAAACCTTAGATCAAGTTGGACCGTCTAATCTAATCGCATAAAATCCTCGCTGTCGATCTTCTCGTGGACCTTAGTGGACTCGGTTCATCGTGGACCTAAGGCCCCTCACTCTCTGTTCGGTGGGGCCCGCCTGCTAGCCGGCGGTTCTCTCTCTCTCTCTCCCGGATGACGTCATAAAGCCCTTCCTGAATTAATTTAATTCCATTAATGACGCACTAAATCAGTTTAATTCTTTTGAATATGCTTTTAAATGGTTTAAACTTCTAAAATTCATAACTAATTCATCTGAACTCCGTTTGGGGTGATTCAACTTACAAAATTCTTTAAAAATCAAGACCTACCCATTAAAAATATAATATTATAATGTTCATGTGTGCTTATGTACTGGTTTGCTCATTTTTGTTTATCGCCTATAGTCGTCGATGTTCCAAAAGAGTCACAGTTTCCCAAGGAAGGTTTTGAGGCTTGTGTAGAGCAGCAAGGCAAGTCACATGGATTCCTCAATTGTGCGTTTTATTTTTATTATGTCATCGGAAACGGAACCTCTATCCTTATTATAGGCTTATTGACTTGAGTATCTGCCTTTGTACTTATGGAAAATATGTAA
The DNA here is from genome assembly GCA_003991445.1 of Oryza meyeriana var. granulata. Taxonomy (NCBI): domain Eukaryota; kingdom Viridiplantae; phylum Streptophyta; class Magnoliopsida; order Poales; family Poaceae; genus Oryza; species Oryza meyeriana. The sequence goes on from RYFJ01004335.1 coordinate 23,805, forward strand.
CTAGTTAGCTTTATTTATTGGTTAGCTAGAATAATTCTAAGACCCTGCTTAGCCATGCCTGGCAAACCATAAAATAACTTTTAGGCTGTAACTTTAACTTCAATTATGATATATAATTCACATGAAATGATGATTCGATTCACGATTGAGGTCGTGCAAGGATAACTTAATGGTCCACTAAAATATGATTAAATGGTGGGTTGCAAGCACCAGGGTTGTGATTGTTGCTAGTGGTGCTCGTGATAGTTAATAACCGGTTCACGGACTACTTGTTGCGAAGCAACACCCGTACTAACCACAAGCCAGAATGGGTAATGGCGGGAACAAAGTGTAGCCCGTTCAACCGGAGGCCTCACGGTGTGTTGTAGCTGTGTCAATAAGACCACCATAGTTGTGTCAATAATTCCATGTCTTGGGCGTTGAGCCGTCTCCCTGTCTAGGAATCTGATCAATCCTACCGGAGACTGGTGGTCCAACGGGTGGCTCTTTTGTTATGCGGGTTACATGGAGGGTCCTGTCACAACTCCTTTCCAAGGCGCCATAGTGGTATTAAGACGCACAGTGATGTGTTGTGGAGTTGTGTCCTGTGGGTAAATTGGTATACCTCTGGCCAGAGTAAAACTATTCGAATAGCCGTATCCGCGGTTATGGGCGAGCCTAGCAATGTTTTTTATGATTAGTCCCACATTACTTAAAATTGACTAATGAATGGTGTAATATGTCTAGCTCCAGGTTGGAGTAGATGGGCCTATACCGTTTTGTGAACGGTATAGTGTGGTTAATATTGTTTAATTATTGATATTTTACTACTCTCTTAAATGCTTTATTAAATGTTATTTATACAAATTGAGCCATATTATGCCATCCTTTGTTATCCCGTACACTTGCATAATTGTTGTGTGGCTTGCGGAGTATTTTATGTACTCACCTTAAAATCAACAATCATCATTCAGAAGAGTATTTCAGCGAGGAGGATTTTTTGGAGGACTAAGCGGGAGCCTAGTCAAGTTTGTGGAGTGGGTGTCGTCGCGTCGTCGTCTTAGTTTATTTTCCGCTGTTAGAACTTTATTATTTTGAGAGATGTCATTCGTCTCTGTAATAAATACTTTCGTTATGTAAACAATTACTTTGTTATCAACGTTATCATGTATGCCTCGGTTGATTTCTGGACGGGAATTTACACAGAATAAAGTAACAGAATTTTGGATGAAAATTCTAGATGTAACACATATGATACACAATTTTTATACTAGTGAAGTATCATTGCTAAAATCGAATTGCGTATCAAGTATTATATATAATATTAGGAGGTACCTCACGTTATTACACTGAGTTATTATAGTTGCCTTAGTATTTCAAGTCTTCAAGAATCCATAGAGTATTTAAGTATATTATCGACACATTGTAAGTATTAAAATACATCATTGGTTTCAATGGGCTTAAGACGAGACATTGCAGAATTGCAATAGAAAAAGAGCAAATTTCATTGAAAATGAATCAGAGAAATAAGAAAAAAAGGTAAATGAGAAAATAGGTCAGTTCCAAGCGTGGCCACCATCCTAAGCTAGTTGGAGGCCTAGTTGGTACATACAGCCCGGACGGCTACTCAGCTAGCCGAGTGAAATTAGCTTCTACACGTGGACGCTCGTACGTGGACTTCCCGACGTAGCTAGTATAGGTATGGATAGATAAATATATAGATTAGAACTCAATTGGTGTAGTTATTACCGTAAAACTAAATATGCAGTGAGTCACGTCACCCACAAAATCAAGAGCTGTTGAATAATTTCCATGCCTGATTACAATCATCAATGTGTTGTACGCAATTACTGTTGAAATTGCTAAATGGGCTAAGATCCGTATGTAGAATAATTCTTAGAAAAATCTCAAAAGCCTACCTTATAGGAAGTGATATGGAAAGTTTAGTACCACCTTGCTACTTCTAGAAGAGAAAGACCTCCTTATAAGGGTGAGCTCTCTTCTAGCCACTTGAGACATGCATAGTAAAGAGAACTAGAGGAACACACGCGCGCTCGCTCGCCTCGCCTTGGTTTGGCTTCTCATGCTTGCGCAGATACAACTTCTTTTTGCAGTTTTTGTTTTGCTGCAAATTAGAGTCCGGATAGGATACGCGCAGCCTATCTGATTCGGTTACGAGATAGAGATCATGCGGGCGTCCTGATCACGCGCCCTAATATCTCTATAAATACCGAGTTGCTGTCTCCACGTAATATATACGAAAACAGTCTAGGGCTTGCCATCTCTTCTATTCTGAGCTGTTGTTCGTCGTCTACTCCGTTCCGATCGTTGGCGTGCACCGGCGGATTGGGAGAGCAGGTCTCCGGAACCCTCGCCTTCGACGTCCTGCACTGGGAGAGGGCGAATAAGGTTTTTGGGAAGCGCTACGCGTGACTGCTCGCTGTGTGCCCATCACGGCTCGTCTTCCTTCACGTTCGAGCACTGCGCATCGTCATCATCACCCGATGCCGCATGTCGTTCGTGCGGTACGTGCTGCGCCTGTGTCTCCTTCAGAACAGGGTGCGCCCGTGTCTGCTCCACAACAGCCCCCACAACAGGGCTGTAGGTACGCGTACATTATGTCTCCTATGTTTGATCTATTCATGTTAATTGCTGTCATATACATATTTAGATCAGATTACATGATTATGTTTACTTATGCTATTAATGTCATGATTTATTTATGGAATAAATTAAATCTACATGTGCTTATATTTTTAACAATGCAAAAACCTTATTATAGGTACTGTAGTTTTACGATGGCTGGTTTTGCCGATGCACTGAGGCTGGATAAATTTACCGGAGTGCACTTTAAGAGATGGCAGATTAGAGTCACTTTGTAGCTGACAACTATGAAGTGCTTCTGGGTGAGTACTGGCAAACCTGAAGGAGTTCTCTCTGCTGAACAGCAGAAAGAATTTAAGGAAGCCACTGTTTTCTTTGTGGGATGCATTCTTAGCGTTTTTGGTGATCGTCTGGTCGAGGTGTGCATGCATATAACCGATGCTAAGGAGTTATGGGATGCACTGAATACCAAATTCGGTGCTACTGGTGCTAGCAACGATTTGTACGTCATGGAACAGTTTCATGATTTCAGCATGGTTGACAACCGTTCTGTGGTCGAATAGGCTCATGAACTACAAACCATTGCTAAGAAACTCGAACTCTTTAAGTGTGCCCTTCCCGATAAATTTATGGCTGCATGTATTATTGCAAAACTACCTTTTTCATGGAGGAGTTTTGGTATTGCTGTCGGAGGATGAGACCTCGACTGCGGGAAGCCTGGAGACCCCCCTTTTGAGATTCGGCCAGGGGAGTAGTTCTCAGGTGTAAGAGGCGTCTGGTGGAAGAATGGATAGAACCAGCGATACCCGGGAGCGAAGGGCCCAGGCTGAGAGATAAGGGGGTTCGGACCGTCCGTTCCTGAATCGGACCGTTCGAATCCCGGGGGCCCGAGATGGAAACAGAGAAGTCCGGACCGTCCGAAGCGTGTCCGGACCGTCCGAACCGTGGTAACCGCGCGGGAGAGAGATCGATCGCCCGGAAGACTAAGAACAGTGGCGCACAGAGGAGACGGGAGGGATTATACAGGTTCGGGCCACGCGGAGGCGTAATACCCTACTCCTGTGTGTTTTGCTATGCAGAGATGAATGTGGTCGCTGTGTTACAAGATGTCCCCGGCGAGCTCAGGAGCTCGAAGCCGAGGAAGAAGAACAGCGGCGGAAGTGTGAGCTAGAGAGAGGTTGCTAATGCTTGTTTTCTTTGCTCCCTTTCCACTCTCGTCGGCTCGGATCCTCCTTTATAGAGTCAGGGGAGTCCACAGTGCCAGCACAACGAGAGAGAGAGTTTCTGGTGATTTCTCCGGTCCTCCCCTCCGCCTGCGACGCCCACGCCGGAGTTGGAGGGACGTCCAGTCGCTCCGGTCCGCCTGCGATGCTTGCGCCGGAGTTGGTACTGCTCGTCTGGTCACGCTCAGTCAGTACGTCGCCGTGAGCGGATGGAGCATGGAGATGGGACAGCGCCTGCCTCCGCTGCCGGGGCGTGGACATCCGGAGCCTTCTTAGTCAAAAGCGTTCTGCCTGTACAGTGAGAGGAGCCTCCATAGTCAAAAAGGTTCTGACTGCACAGGGTGCGGGCCCACGGGTGGTTAGAGAGCTGACCCGCTCGAGACAACCTCATGCTCGGGGACCGGGACCGAGGTAGTCGGCTCCCGGGACCCGGGGCCGAGCAGTCGGCGCCCGGGGCCCGGGAACGAGGAGTCGGCGCCCGGGGCCCGGGACCGAGCAGTCGGCTCCCGGGGACCGGGACCGGGGCTGTCGGCTCTCGGGGCCCGGGACCAGGGCTGTCGGCTCCCGGGACCCGGGGGGCGTACCCGGAAAGGGGCACTCGATCGGACGGTGCCCGGAATCCGGTACTTAGCACCGGCGCGGATGTGCTCCGGGGAGCTACGTGCCGAAGACCCACGTCCCCGGCAACTGTGGGGACCCCAGTCCCGTTTCGCCGACAGTGGCCCCTGGCCCTGTTGCTCGGCCGGAACTGCTCCGGGCAGGAACAGGGCCATGTCTTCCAAGAAACGAGGGGACGCTGGGTCCGCCTGTGTCGGCGAAACGGGAATGGGGGTCCCACATTCTCGGGAACATAAGGGCCTTCGGCCATATCAGCCCCCCGGGGCCCACATTCTGTGCAAAAAACAACTGGCCATCGCTGGTTATTCTCTAAGCGCCTGAGGCTGCGGGCGCTGCCCGGGGCCGGCACGCTCGGCCTCGGCGCTCCACGCGCGCGGCGCCCGGGCGCGGAGCCGGCTCGAGCTGGCCATCACCAAACCACCGCATTTATGGTGAGCCGACGGCGTGGTGACAGGGCGCGTCACCCCCTGTCCACCCGCACGAGACCCTGAGCAGTCAGAAGACTTTTGACTGAGAGAGCTCCTTTCTTCCACGCTCTGGCAGTTACAGTATGCTCGTCACATTCGCACGACTTTAGCCGCCTGCAGCGGCTGCTCCACGAGGCGACCTACCCGCCGTGCTGCACCAACTCCGGCGTGGTGTCACAGGCGGACAGGGGCGACAGGACATTCTTCCAACTCCGGCGTGGGTGTCGCAGGGCGGACGAAGACACAGAGGAACTCACGGGAAATACCTCTCTCCACGTCCTGGCACTGTGGACTCCCCGATTCTATAAAGGAGATCCAAGCCGACGGGGGAGGAGGGGGAGAAAAAGAGGAAGATTAGCAAGAATACTCGGTCTAGTGTCGCAGTCACACACTCTCGCCTTCCTCGGCACCAAGCTCCTGAGCTCGCCGGGAACACCCTGTAGATACTCAAACCATATTAACCGCTACAGAGCATACACACAGAGTAGGGTATTACGCTTCCGAGCGGCCCGAACCTGTCTAAACGCCTCTGTCTCTCTTCCGTGTGATCTTCAAGGTTCGGACGGTCCGGATCGACGGTCCGTCCTCTCCGCCTCCCGCTCGGCCCCCTGTTCCCGGGCGCCAGGCGTTCGTCTGACGTCGACTTCGCCTGAGAAACAACTCCCCTGGCCGAATCTCAGAAGGGGTCTCACGACTTCCCGCCGTCGAGGTTTATCCTCCGACAGCTGGCGCGCCAGGTAGGGGGTTTTCTTCCTCAGGTCGGACGCCGACGTTCCCGACACCGACGCCCTTCATGGCTGAGGAGCCATCGTCCGCGGGATTCCGATGAGGAGTCCGGCGACTACACCTGCTGGGCAACGTATACCAGAGGCAAGCCCGCCACCTCTCCTCTCTTCGCCTTCCTGGGGGCGCACGGCGCGTACCCGGCGGGCAAAGCGCGCCCCGCGGCGCCTGGTAGAGCGCCTCGCCCCTTCCCTCGCGGAGGGGCGGCAAGATGCCCCGCCGGGTCCGCCCCGCCTCATCCATAAGGCGCCGAACAAAGGCGCCGTCCCCAGCGGCACGTCGCAGCCTCCACTTCCATTCGGCGACACCGCAGGAGCCCTCTTGGCGCGGAAGCCCTCCTGCGACACCCCCCGACGTTTGCCGGGATGGAGGCGGCGGGCGATGATTACGAGATCACCGACTTGTAGGCACCGCCCACCGCCGGGTCCCCCGGCGGCCCATACAAGCACTGGACTTCCGACCGCAGCGACCTCTAGCGCGAGCGGTCGACCGCCCCGGCCAAGACAAATCCCGGGCACGGCGACCTCCGCAACCGGCATCGCACCGGACCCGGGCCCATGAGGACGCCCGGTACACAATGGAGCGCCAGCGTGAGCGGCGCAAGGACGCCGCCAGCATTCCGAGGCCCCGGCCTCCAGCCCGAACCACTAGTGGGAAACCGAGTTCGTCGCCAGAGCCCCCAGTTTACGCTGCTCGGTTGCTTGTTGCCCCCCCCAGCCTGCGCCATGTTCGCTGGCCGGCTATGTCCGCCCAACTTGCCGGAAGACGATGCTCCGTGGACCCCACGGATTCTTGCAGAACTCTCTCGT
>RYFJ01001419.1:0-124203 GCA_003991445.1 Oryza meyeriana var. granulata
ACTCTGCCCCGGACTAGTCAACCCCTAGCGTCGAGTTGGCTCATGCCTTCCCAGACAACGCGTTTTGGCGTGGACTTTGAGTCCGTCTTTCATGGAGCCCAAAGTTCACGATCAGGTTTATGCGACTCAAGTACTTTTGCATCATTTAAGAGCAAAAACACGGAGAAGAGTGCAGCTTGTTGCACCATTAGTGTAGCGGCCATTGGCAAGCCCCGAAGTGAAAAATATTATCAGACAGCTGACTTAGCTTTCCGGGTAGTTCCGGAGGGTGGGGATTGCCATCCTTGCCGTGTGAGCTTGTGAGCCGCCCGAGCATGTCACTTAGTTGTTCTGATAAGCTTCAGTGCTTTTTGAAGAAGTCACAGAGAGACTTGACCAGACTTGCCCACAGATGAAGCCCGTTTCGATGGTGTGCGTTTGCGATCCCGGCTTAGTCGGGGACCGCGTCGTGGTGCCCTCCGCTTCTTCGTCAGATGCCTTTTTATCTTTCAAGGGCCTCAGCAACAGCATGGGCTGAGTCGGCGTATTTGTTCGCCATGTTGAATAGAGCCTTGATAGAGTTGGGAGGCTTCCGAGTGAATTTGTGTCGTAGAACGAGTGTCTTTGACTCCTTTTCGAAAGGCGGCGATGACGACCTCATCCTTGATGTTTGGGATCGAATTTTTCTTCTCAGAGAACAGAACTCTTGATGAAGTCAGAGAAGACCTCGTTCTTCCTTTGATACAACTGATATAAGTCGTGCTCGGAAGATGGCCTCTCGTATGTTCCCTGGAAGTTGGCGATGAAGCGTTCCCGGAGTTCTCCCCAGGAGCCGATTGAATTGCTTGGGAAGTTGGGCCTGTTAGCCATGTCCTCGCTGAGTCGGCTAGAGCATGGGAGGTAGTTAGCCATGACTTTGTGATTTCCCCCAGCTGCTCGGATCGCCAGAGTGTAGACCGTGAGCCAGGACTCGGATTGGTCTTCCATCGTATTTGTCGATGTTCCTGTAGGCTTGAACTCGACGGCCAGTCGACCTGTTGTAGTTCCTGGGTGAAGGCTGTATGCCATTCGTCTTCATGAGGACTCCGACCCCGACTACGGCGGCGAAACGCTCGTGTGGAGGCCGATGCTCGTTCTCGTCTTCCAGTGGCAGTTGCTCGTCTCTTCTCGTTCGCGGCGCGAGCATTGGTGTCCTGCCGAAGATCACGCATAGTTGGCCTCGGAGATCCGTTGTCCCGACGGTCACTTCGACATTGCCGGTTGTTGTTTGGGGTTGCCGAAGTGACGTCTGGCGTGACTCCGTGTGCAGCCGACTAGAGCCGGCCGCTCGGCGTCGCCTTGAGGTAGACGAGATGCCATTGGGGATGCCGACCGATTGGTCGGTATGAGGGTATCTGCGACTGTTGGTGCTGCCTGACATGCAGCAGACGGTAAGCATGCTTTTATTCTTGCGATGGTCGGGGTGGCCTGGTGATCAGGCCCAAGCTGGATCATGTCCTGTAGGGTTGCGGCGGCCACGATGTTCTGTTGGATGTGACGAAGACGTCGTGGTCGCCGACTCGGGTTTGGAGGACTTGGTTGCTGAGCAGTCCGCCCGCTCTGCGCAGATCAGTCGTTGTTCGGCGCGCAGGCGTGCTTGCTTCTTCCTCTTGTTGTTCTTGCAGTCGACAGGCCTCCTCCTTTGTGGCTCGTGTAGTCGGCGTGATTCACTGAGTAGGAGTAGAGCCTTTGGATGCCATGAAGATTTCTCTTGGCGGAGAGAAGCTTCCGAGCTGCTGTCCGACTTAGAGTCGTAGTCCGACTGGAAGTCGGAGTCCAATTCGAGTCGAAGTAGGGATGGTTGATGGGGATGAGTGTAACTCCGACCTCCAGATCTGATCTCGAGCGGCTCAGGGCCGTATCGAGTCGAACTCCAGGGGATCGGTTTTGCCGCGTCGGATGTAGATTGTAGATATCCGGCGGGGTCTCCGAGTCCGAACGGGGAAATTGACGATCTCTTCCTTCTCGGCCGATCTCGGCCGGCTCCAAACCGAGTCCGAGTCGAACACTGAAAGGAGAGTTGTCCCTGGGCTCGGCGTTATAGGAGATCGCCGCAGCATGTCGTCGAAGATTGCCGGCAGCGTCGTGGGGCGACTAGCGCGGAGTCGGCTGGTTCCTCGGCCGGTTGGATCGGGTCCGTGTCGGCCAGGGTGAGATTGCCGAACATGTCGGCGGCGAAGTCGAGGCTTCTGAATGAGATTGTATCTTCGGGAGAGAATTTGCGCGTGCGGGTTGTTGGATCCATCGAGCTTGTAGATGTAGATCGCGCCGATCCCCTACCTGGCGCGCCAACTGTCGATGTTTTACACCGACAATAATACTATGGGGCTACTCGGCGACCTGGAATTCGGTGGATTGCAGAGGAACACAAGAGAATTATACTGGTTCAGGCCCTCGATGTGAGGTAACACCCTACATCCAGTTGAGGTGTTATTCCTCTGAGGTGGTTTTGCGATCAATGATCTTGTCTGCCCTCATGGGGCGGCCTGCCTCCCTTTATATACTAGGGGACAGGGGTACATGGTAAGGATCCCAGTCGGACACGACCAAGGGACTTCCTTTTTAGAGATAGAATCCTATCCGACTAAGGCTAGGTTTCCTTATTGTACAAGGCACAGCCTGCCGGGTGCTATCTTATCTCTAATTACATGATCTGGCCCATCCTCTATCCAAGTAGCCCATGTGCTGGTAAATGAGGTACCCGGGGCCCATGGCTCCCACACTGTCAGACACAATCTTCTTCAGAACACCATGACGGCAAACAATTCTAGTCATGTATAACTCAACTAGCTTCTTGCCAGAGTAGGTAGTCTTGACAGGGATAAAGTGGGCAACCTTGGTCAGTCGATCCACTATTACCCAAATGGAATCATATCCTATAGCTGTCTTCGGGAATCCTGTGATAAAATCCATTCCTATTTCTTCCCACTTCCATTCTGTTATCTTTAGCGGTTCAAGTATCCTACAGCTTTTGGTGCTCGGCCTTTACTCTTTGGCAGATGTCACAAAGGGCACATACTCAACAATATCTCGCTTCATTCCAGACCACCAATAGTGACTCTTGATATCTTGGGACATCTTCGTACTTCTGGGATAGATAGAATAGGCCGATTTGTGAGCCTGTCGAAGTATCAGATCCCTTATTTCTTTCTTGCTAGGCACGCAAATTCTTTTTCCAAAACAAACGGTTCCTTTCTCATCTATGGAGTAGTCCGTAGCTTTTCCTTCCTGCATGAGTGCCTTGATATCTTTAATCTTGTCGTCACCTTCTTGAGCTTCACAGATTTGATCCTCTAGCATTAGTTGAACCACTAGGGTTGCTAGAGTTCCTGGCTTAACCATGCCGATCCTTAGCCATTCCAATTCTCGGCACAACTCTAGACAATGAGGGGAAACAACAAGGGCATTGTAATGAATTTTGCGACTTAGGGCATCAGCGACTACAATGGCCTTGCTAGGATGATAATGTATCCCCAAGTCATAATCCTTGATTAACTCGAGCCATCTCCTCTGTCCGAGGTTAAGCTCTGTTTGGGTAAAAATGTATTTCAGGCTCTTATGATTTGTGTAAACTTCACATTTGTTATCAATCAGATAGTGTTGCCAAATCTTAAGGGCATGCACTACTGCTACTAACTCCAGGTCGTGTGTAAGGTAATTCACTTCATGAGGCCTTAGCTGCTAGAGGCGTAGGCAACCACCCTTCCTTCATGCATGAAAACTCATCCTAAACCTTGTCTGGATGCATCACAAAAGACCTTGAAATCCTTCCGTGTGTCGGGAAGTACCAACACTAGCGACGTAGTTAACCTTTTCTTTAATTCTTAGAAACTTTTCTCACAAGCTTCCGTCCATTGGAACTTCTTTTCCTTCTTGAGTAGCTCTATCATGGGCTTGGCAATCTTGGAGAATCCTTTGATGAATCTTCTGTAATATCCTACCAAACCGAGAAAACTTCTGAATTTCCATGACCGTGGTTGGTGATTTCCTTGAAAGCGCATATTTTACTTTTTCTGGATCCACTTCTACACCATGAGCTAATGATTTGGCCTGGGAAAGCAACTCAGTCTAGCCAAAATTCACAGTTGGAGTATTTTTCATATAGCTGATATTCTCTTAGCTTTCCCAAAACCAATCTGAAATGCTCAGCATGCTCTTGTTCATTCTTGGAGTAGATAAGAATATCATCGATGAACCAACGACGGCAAACTTGTCGAGATATTCCATGAATACCTTGTTCATCATGATCATAAAGAATGCTAGGGCATTAGTCAGTCCAAAGGACATTACTGTTTACTCATATAATCCATACCGAGTTGAAAATGATGTCTTGGGTATATCTTCCTATCATATCTTTAACCGATGGTATCCAGATCGCAAATCGATCTTGGAGAAAACTGCTGCTCCTTGCAGTTGATCAAATAGGTCATCAATTTGAGGTAGCGGATACTTGTTCTTGATTGTTGCTTCATTTAGAACTCAATAATCTACACATATTCTCTTGGTTGTCTTTCTTCTCGACTAGGAGCATTGGAGCTCCCCAAGGTGACATGCTGGGTCGCCCAAAACCATTTGCTTCCAATTCTTCTATCTGCTTCTTGACTTTAGCCAGTTCATTGGCAACCATTCTGTAGGGTCTCTTGAATATAGGGGCTGTGCTAGGTGCAAGTTCTATGGAGAACTCGATCTCTCTATCAGGAGGCATTCCAGGCAACTCATCCGGGAAGACGTCTAGGTACTCATTAACCACAGGTACTTCATCCAAAGGGATGACTTCAATGCTATTCAAAGTTGACTGACCTCGAGGGTTCTCACCAAGGGTAAATTTGACTTCTTTACCCGATGGTCCTTGTATAGTTACAATTCTTGTGGCACAATCTATTTGGCCTTTATATTTCGATAACCAATCCATACCTAGAATCAGATCCAAACCTTGTGATTCTAGGATAATGGGGCTAGCCACAAAGTTAACTCCTTCTATGACTATGTTAACTTTCGGGCATGATCGATCCGATCTAGTCTCCTTGCCAGGGGAGTGTATGATCATAGGTACCCTTAAACCCTTGGTATCCCAACCATATTTTTCCACAAATGCTCGAGAAATGAAACTATGCGAAGCTCTCGAATCAAATAAGACAATGGCAGGTACATTACTAATAGGGAACATACCTATCACAACATCTGGAGTTCCTGAGCTGATTCTGCTTGCACGTGGTTGACACGGCCTCGTCTGAAGGTTGGAGTAGCTCAGGAGGCTTGTCCACTAGCTTGGGTAGTGACCCTGGCTTGACTTGATGTAGGTGCTATGGCAGTGCTGATGTTGGAGGTTCCTAAAGCCGTGGGAACCTTCTTCTATGGGCAGTCCTTGGCATAGTGTCCAACATCTCCACAGTGGTAGCATGTCACTCTGGTTCTATTCTGAGGGTTCCTTGGTTGAGTGTGGAAGGAGGTCGGGTTACTTCCTCTGGTGTTGCCAATGTAAGCTCTTGACTGGGTTGGTGTTGGTGGACAGGGAGGGAAAGAATGAACTGGGGTCCCTCGATACTGTTGTGGTGCTTGCTGGTGGTATTGAGGAGCTGGGTTGGTCCTGAGGCGTGGACCACCATGAGACTGGAATCCAGGTTGAGCCATTTTACACTTACGGAAGTTTTCAACTTCCTTGCGTGTATCTTCTACCATCAAAACTCTGTTGATCATATGCTGGAAGGTGGGAAATTCAAGAGCAACAAGTTGAAGCTTTATGCCCACGTTCATCCATTTCAGAAACCTTCTAATCTTTTTCTTATCAATATCCACTTCATCCATGGCATAGCGGTCTAGGTGGTTGAACCTGCTCAAATACTCCGTGATGCTGGAGTATCCTTGCTTGAGATTATTGAACTCTTCTCTCTTGATGTCCATGACACCTTTTGGGATGTAGGCGGCTCTGAAAACTTCTGCGAACTTTGTCCATCGATGCTGGCGGCATCCTGATGGGCTGCACAATAGTTCTCCCACTAGTTGGTGGCAGGACCTCTGAGCTGCTGTGCGGCACATAGAGCCTTCTCTCTGGGAGTGCACTGGACCAAATCTAACTTTCTCTCTACATCCTTTAGCCAGTCATCAGCTTCAACGGGTTCGGCTGTTTGGGAGAACTTAGGTGGACAGAGTCTCAGAAAGTCAATTAGCTAGGATCGGCCATTGGCCGGGGGAGCCTAGTGATAGTGGGGCTGTAATGCAAGAAGATTCTAGGTGATACCCTGAAGAATCTGGGTCAGGATGGCCAATAGATGTTGTTGGTCCATCTGATGCTGAGGGGGCGAGGGTAAATCTCCTTGGCCAGCAGTAGCAGCTACGTTGGTTCCTTGAGCGGCTGCCTGACCATTTCCTGACACTTAATCATTCTCCTGCTCTACTTCCTGCTCTTTGGCTGCCGGAGCTACGTTGTTGGCATTCTACGCATGGTCTTCAAATCCAAGACGGGTTGGGGCACGAATGTCACGACGAGGGCATCTAGCCATCTGGTTTATTTGAAAAGGCAAAGTAAGGAGGGGAAGTCATACAGGAGGGAACATATTTTCGCAAATCCGGGAAATCCATTACAACAGGGAAGTGGCCCAATCGCAAAACTGGATTGAAAGCACATCAAGATACAGACTACCAGTACATAACTCACTCACGCGCTACTTTCCACAACTACTAGTGAGTTGGCAACGATACAAGGGTTTGCTTAACTACTCCTGCTACTACTACTCGTCTAATGCACAGACGGGGTCAAAGGCACGGTGGATGATGCGAGACTAGGTGCCCGATCTTCCGATAGGTTCGATTTGGCGACGTGAAGTCGTTCATGTTTTGAGGCTTCCGATCAGCAATCGTCACCTTGCAACTGCTACACCCACACGTCTAGTTGTTATCAACCACGCTCTCACATAGTCGACCTCACCACAAAGGTTTTATCCCTACAAGCAATCGAAGAAACTCACAAGAACAAGGAAGAACGCAATCTGAATTGCAGATGAATAATTTAACACTCGAAGTTGGGGTTCTACAAACCGATCTAGACGGCGAAACTACAATGGCAGAATAATCTAAGCAAAACCCGACCCTAAATGACAACGGCTACTGAATATATATGAGTTGGGATGTCCTAGGGTTAACCCTAGAGTGCACACCCCTTGGGCTTAGCCCACGACACAATTACAAGACCCAAGGCCCAAAACAGACTCGGACTGGAAGATGTACGTATCTTGTTTCGATGATTTCGGACAGCTTAGGAGGAATTTTGACATGGGACCAAAACCATCTAAAAGTAGACTCCATAAGCTTTCCAACAAGTACTCATGGGCCCCGAAAGTTCTTCTGGATCAGTGACTAGGTCCGTTTGAAGTTGTTGCTATTAGGAGGTCCGAATCCGAATCCAAAACGTGCAGAACTTCATCTCTTGCCTTTTATGGACCAAAAGTGACGTGGTGATGTAGGAGTAGACTTGGGTAAGGTCTTGGTTTGGTCCCCAATCAACTTCTTTGATCATCCATGCGTTCCTTGCGCTCGGTCTCTTTCCCTTCACCCAAGCAAGTAACTTTGCAAATGAGAACACACAAAACTCATGGTGCAGCAATGGCTGTTCAAATATATAACACATAAATCTTACGTAGAAAGCATGCACCTTTGGTTGATGAATACATAAGGTAGCTATGGTCATATCCCAGCTAGTGATGTCCTCATCAGTGGATCCATCCTCAAAAGAAATGGACAGGAGGGAGATACGCTGCAGAGTGGCAGACGTATCCTTAGGCAGTGGAGCTACAACTGTTGGCATAGCGGGGGCAGAAGCTGCTGGAGGGGTAGCTGGGACATCAGGGCACTCTTTGGCTTGAAAAAGGACCGATAGTGGCAAGCAGTGAGGAAGTTGGTGCGTGGAGCTAGACGGAGGGTGAAGTGAAGTTGAGGAGGGCTTGGAGGGGTGTGGGGTTGGAACCCTCAGAACTGGCGTCGGAATCGTATGCATCGTCCATCTACATTTCAAATATGGGAGAGATCAGTAATCAATTTTCAAACATGTACGAGTAAAGGAGAGAGTACAAGCATTATCTACTCTTTTCGCAAATATTTTTGTAAAGTACATTCCTTATGGTCAGACTAAGAGTAGGGTTTCGTTCATGGGCCAAACCTATGCTCTGATGCCACCCTGTGACGCCCCGAACCTTGCCAGCCAGAGAAACACTAGCTGGCACTAACCGAGGGTCATTATTACCTATGGAATACATACCAGTTCCAGGATACATAAACTGGTATACACAACAATAACAGTGGATCATTGCAGACTTAATCCGAAATTATTACATCACTGGAAATTAGTCCTTACATAAGTTGTCATCGTGGACATGCCCACAGATGGACAACACCATATCATAGAGAACAATGACACAACGGCAAGGCGAAAGCAACAGCGGCGTTAATTACATGGCTAACTAGCACATAGCACTAGGCGACTAAGCACCTAGGCAACTAACCAAACCACAAGAATAGAAACTAGGGACGAAACTACTAAAATTCTTCAAACTCTGCTTGCTCCTAGAGGAACTCCTCTGTGGTCGGGTTGATGTCATCTCTAGCATACTTTATAGAGTTATAAAGCAAGGGTAAGTACAAACGTACTCAGCAAGCTAGGGAGAAGATGACATAATTGGCTTTAACAAGAGAGGCTAAGGGTTTATTTGCAAAATCAGCCCTTTTGAGCAAGAGCTAGTTCTTTTGCAAAACACTAGGGAGACAAATTTTAGTTGTCGGGCCGAGGCTCACGCCACAACCCATTCCACAAGTTGCTTTGCAACAACTTGTCTAAATGAGTTACATGTGATAACAGCATTTATTTTCTTTTCCTCTATTATTTTCCTTTCACTTTCTTAGCATTCACCACCCTCATCCATAAATCACCACTTAATTGTTTCTCACAGTTAACATTTCTATCTCAGCACAGTCTATCGCCATCACGGCGGCATAGACTATCGCCATCACGGCCCTAGCCATGGTGCCATAGGACACCCCAGGCCACACAAGCCCGTTCCTAACCACTGAGGTTAGCCATCTGCCACACAGGCGGACTCTAGAAATGATTTCTCATCCTCCAAACATCCTTTTCAAATATTTTGCAACCAAATCTACACTATGAGAAACACCTCACATTCGCCCTTGACCGTGGGCACAACTGTTCAAACAATTTGATTAATATCTGTAGAGGTTATACGCTTTACCCACACGACACGAAACTTACACCGAGTATTGGCCGGTACCAGAAGTTCATGTCAAGGCCTTTCCAAAGCTAACCCATGAATATCCCATGCCACATAGTTGGTTGAATCCACAATAAGCATCAGGAAAGAACAGACATCATTTACTCAGGAACACCGGTAATGCCACCTACACCAATCCGATCGCCACTATAGAGGCAGTAAAATTGTCTGCAATGGGCAGCATGACACCCACGAGGGGCAGTAACAACTCCATCTCCCACATTCCCGCCGTTCCACAACCATTGGCATACAAGATTCCCATGTGCTAACTAATTACTTAGCCAGAGCCATCCCATTATACCTGTATGGTCGTACTGTAAAATGTGCGGATGGACTTCCCAAAGGAGTCGGTCCTTATCGACAATACGTAGCCAAGCCACAAAGGCACTAACTTCACACCATCATGTTTTTGTCAACACAACCTTTATTTTATTGAAACATTCCAATACCCAAGGTATTGGGTTTTCTCAAATATTTGAGTAAAAGATCCCTATTTCTCGCACGACAAACAATCGTAAGCATGGCTAAGCAAACTACCTTGGTAGTCATATCTGAAGGTTACGACACCGGCGTTTAATTTGTGGGGCTATCAAGGATAAGGAAAATAAATTGGCATCATAGATAAAGTAGTGCGACTATATGGGTAGGTCCGTCGGCTGTTTGCCGAGGCCGAACAGTTTAAACGTGTAACCTAATTCATGCAGTGTTGGCAAACAAAATAGTTGTAAAATATAGGGGCAATGTGATCAAAGAGGGCTTGCCTTGCTCCGGAAGCTCCTTCGAAGGTGGCGTCCGGACCTTCTTCTTACACTAGTTCTATTCGCGAAACGAGATAAATAAGAAAAGAGTCCAAGATAAAGACCTCAACACAGAAAACCAATGGTGCCAAAAGGTAGATCTCATTTTTAGAAAAAAAAATTGAGAGTTGAACGGTGCCAATCGGAGTTACGGTTGATTTATTATGAATTTTTGAAGCTAAACAGATTTTTGGGGAATATTAAATCTCAGGAAAAAGGAATGAATATTCCTTTGGAATATTCTCTGGCCAGTGGGGCCAGGCTATCAGTAAGTGAAAGGTATTAAAAGGGAAAGGTCCCACATGTCACAGACAGAAAAATATTAAAAAGGAAAGTGGGGCCCATATGTCATGCACTCACAGCAAATAGAGGGGATATTTTTTTCTCTGGAAGGGGGTCCACCTGTCAGTCGAGAGGGAGGAAATGAGTGGGCAGGCTGTGGGCCCAGCCTATCAGTGTTGCTTCGGGAAGAGGTCGTCTTCCTCCTCGGGACACCGAGTCCTTGCGAGGTGGACAGCGGGGAACGGCGGCCGTGGAGTGATGGCGACAACGATGGAGTGGCGGCAGTCGCCGGCGATGGTGCCACCGTTGATGGCGAGCTTGCCGGCACTGGGAGGGCGACGAGCACTGGCACAACCTCCTCGGGATAGTGCTAGAAGAAAGAGAGAGGAAGTGATGAGGTGCGGCAACAAGAGGGAGGCCAAAGCCTTTTCATAGGCAGCATGGGGGCGGCGAGGTGGCAGTGCCGCTGGGTTTCAATGGCGGCGAGTTGGCGGCATTGATGGTGGGGATTTGGGTGGTGTGGCAGTGGAGATCCATGGATGTAACAGCGAGGTGACACGAAGAGAATGGGTTCCGCAGAGAGGATAGGGGAAAGAGAGTGGCGCGGCGGTGGTTCTTTGGAGAAGATCCTAGGATGGGACAAGGTGACGAGAAGGATTCCCGGAGGGGATCCTGGGATGGGACTCCTTAGTGGGAAACAGGGATATGGGAGAGAGAATCGCGGGATTCGCTGTGGGCACCCCAGAAATGCATTGTGGAGGGTAACTATTATGACAACGCGAAATATCTGGATGGGTGGGGTCTCGAATAAAAACCGAATAAATGCGGTAACCATCCATCCTCATCGCAGCCTTGCCACAATTCTTTACCCATTCACAATACAAATCCAACATGTCGAATTTAGAAATAAAGAGATATTTGGAGAGTTAATTTACCAGTCCGAAACGGCGAAGTGTGCCCGTCAAACCACACGAAGGTGGCGACCAAACACGATACACACTTCTAGGGACATGGTCTACGGTTGAATCAACATCCATGCATCTCATCATTTCTAAATTCTTACTAATGTGTGACTAGCCCAGGAAAGCTCTAGTCCCACATGTTCATCTTAGCAATTGATAAACATCACAAGTACTCTAAAGATGGATAAAATTTCAGCAGGGTTATATATATTACATAGAGGGTTTACACACCCTGATACATCACAGAGTAGCGCAAAAGATAGCAGCGGAATATCAACATAAAAGATGAAACCAGTGGTACCATACCGATACCACAGGGCAACCGACTGGGGCAGAACTTAACTTCAACTACACATTATCCTCGCTACCCTCGGTGGGATAATAGTAGACCACATCAATGTCGTCGATGTCCTCACCTGAAAAGATGCAGGGTGAGTACGAATGGTACTCAGCTAGACTTATACAATATTAATAGTACAAAGGAATAATGCCGGTCTCTACATCAAGGAATATGGCTATGTTGATCTGGTTTTGCATAAAGCTAAATTTATTGAGCAAATATACCTTGAAACTATAAGCATTTGCAAGATATCGCAATCTGAAATTTTAAGACAGGAAGTATATAATTCTGAAAAAGAGGTGGAAATGAGCATAATCCCATGCTCTAACATCATCCATGGGCCACCATTGCCCAAATATATATGCCACACAAGCATACCATTTTTCGTGACCAAACCAAGTCATATTTAACATCAAAGCCTTTTATATAAACCCATCCATCCATGACTATCCTAAGTCATGATATAACCACATACTTCCCATAACTACATATCCCAAGTTTGATGCTAACATGACTGAGGAACACATCAAGCGGTCGTCTGTAACCGTGGACATGGCTATTCGAATAGTTCTTACTCTGATCAGAGGTGTACATCTTTACCCACACGATGTGATAGAAGCCAAACGGCTACACTCTAGTTTGATCCATACATATCGGTACCCACACTCTACACATTGAGTGCGGACTAGAGGTCACAATAAAACCTTTTGCACGCTTAGCCCCAACCACCTAAACCACGTCTGGGCCCCCGACGACTTAGTCGTGCGTGTGTGGTGACTAAGGCGGGCTCACCGTCGTGGGAGGCACCTTCGGCCAGAACCAGGCGCGCTCGAGGCCCTCCAAAGGAAATCCCTACTCACGACTGACAAACGGGCATAGATGGCTACAGCCTCCCGTGCTACTGAGTTAAGCCATCCCATTCCCGGCGTGTGGAAGTACGTAGGGTGCTTGAATAGACGTCAACATGTTCGGTCCTTAACGACCCAGAAGGAGCTACTTGCATCGAGGAAACACCATCCCATCATCGCCCTATCATCCGTCCAAGCCAAACATATTTTCAATTATTATTCAGAGGTTATTCTTTTCAGATTTTAACCCATCCATTCGCTTTAAACTAGTTTTGAACCGATAGCTCCATCTATCAGATTTCTCTAAGTCTAGAAATAAGCAGGGCTAAGTATTCGGTAAAATAAAAGTATCCCAAAGTCCTTAACCAGGGGTGACAAGGTATAAACATGGAATCAATAACCAAGGAATGAAAATGCATACAAATGGGTAATATAAACTCTACCCGTTTTTCCCCATTTTAACAAGACTGAAACATGCATATAGATATTTCCTTCGCAAACAAGTCAATTTATGGAAAATATAGGTTCAATATGCTTAGATGCTTGCCTTGCTGCTGCGATGGTTCAAACTCAACCTCTGGTTCTTGCTCCACGTACTCCGAATTGTCTAAATCTACCGATAAAAGCGAATATGCAAATAAGAATCAATTAAATATGCTCATGCAAAAATGATCAATAAAATCTGAGATAAATACAGTAGGTAGGGCATGTCCTAACAAGATTTTAGGAGAAAGAACCAGGTCATTTGCATCTCTGGATTGGGAGATACAAAATAATAAGATAGGGAGGCTGAAAATGGCATTTTGTAATTATTTATATTGTAACCTTAAGTTATTATATTTGACTGGCATTTTCTATTAAGATTTCAAGAAGGCATGTATTTTTATATAAAATAGCACAACCTACTGGTTCCAACAAAATTTGGTTCACTGAAATTTGATTAAAAATGATTTAGTTGTGAATTTTATAAGTTTATCAAAAAGAAGGGTTAGAAAATTACTTTGGGCCTATTTTGGGAGGTATTTTGTCAAATACAAATTGTCCACAGTAAAGGTTACAATTTTCTGAGTTAAACAAAAGTGGTTTCACATTTTTAGCAATTAGGATGAATTTCCTAGAAATTTATAAACTTATAGGTTATAAAGATGTATATAATAGATATTTCTATTTTTAGAGAAAAATACTACACAGAAGTTCTCACTTTTTATTTTACAAAATTAAAGAGAATTTTTATGAATCCATAGAAATTTGGCTCACCTCAAAAGGAGTTATAATGCATTTTATAGAAATTTTCCAAGTTCCTAGGCACAAAATAAGTTACTTTTGCTTCATATTATTTTATGGACATTTTCTGTACAGAAGTGGTCATATTTTATTTGACAGGATTAAAGTTCACAAGTTATAGATCCAACAAAATTTGTTTCACTCAAAAATGAGTTAAAGTGAAAAAGATATGGATTTACAAAGTTTAACCATTTTTCTGTTGGAAAAATATTTCCCTTAATCATTTTTCCAATTCTTCTTCTTTCCTCTTTTCCTCCTAGCCCGGGCCCACCTATTTGCGGCATAGAATAGAGGAGGCCGAGGCTGGCTGGAGGTGGCGGGCTTCTCGACGGCGGCGGCAGCGATGGCGGCATTGGCTGCAGTCAGGGCCAAAAGAGAAAAGGAAGAGGAGTTCACGGCGAACACATCGGTGGTCTTCTCATCGCCGGCAGTAGCCGGAGCTAGGCACCGCAGCGGCGCAAGCGGCTGAGTGGTTCGGGCCAACGGAGCAAATCGCCCTACGGGCTTAAACTGGCCGAGCCAAAGCATGCATCTGTGTTTAAGGGGTACCAGAATGCTCACCGAGGGGTACTTTGGTCCTGGCGAAGCTGGAACAGCCACGGCGACGGTGGAAATAGTCCGGCGGCGGCGGAAAGCTTCAGGATCGCGTCGTCGGCCTTCTCCCGGGGTATTGCGACTTAGCTCAGGTGCCTGATAGGTTTGAGTCCTCTTAGAGATGATCCTAGCGCAAGGAATCAGATTGAGGCTCACCGGTTGAGGCGAATCACGCGCGGCGGAGCTCGGCCGGAGACGAGGAAGACGACGGCCGATCTCCCTCCTTGCTGCACTGATTTGGGGGATTCTTAGGGCATCCTGCTCCTGGTGCTGAGGCGGAAAAGTTGGCGCGGTTACACGGTCAGACTTGCCCTGAGGCGGCGGTTCTGTAGAGCCGAGACAAAGCACGGCGGCAACACGGCGACTTCGGCCGACGACCCTAGGGCCATGAAATGCAAAAATGGAATGATTGGGAGACGCTAATCACGTTCCTGCAGAGGGAAGAGGATGGGTCTCACCACAGCAAGCTCGAGCTCAACCGAACACCTTCGGCAGCAGGGAAAATGGCTCTGTCTCTGGTGATCCTTGGAGGTTTTCGTGGGTTTTCTCGGTGGGAACGTGGAGAGGAGGAGGAGGAGACTCGGCTGGCGTGTTTTGAGACGAAATGGCCGAGGTTTTCCAAGTGCTAAGCTCATCTCTATGTATTTGTGTGCTGTGAGGGAGAAGAACGAGGGGAAGACACGTCTGCCATGCAAATGCTGAGGTGCCTCCATTCCACAGTGTCCTTGGTGGGTCCCACATGTAAGAGAGTATTTTTTTCTACACACATTTGGCTAGGTTCAGTCTATGATTTGTGGGCCCTTGTAGTGAAAACCTATGAAGAGGAGAGAGGTGTGGGTAGCAATCTTGGTGAAACACACTATCCCATGCTGTGGTAGGGCTGACAAGTGGGCCAGGGTCTTGTGGGTCCCACTGGTCAATGACTTGAGAGAGGAGAAAACTCTAGAGACTAAGTCTGGAAAAGTGTACTAGATAGCTGTCTTGCATCTGTGATCTCAGCAGGTTACCAAGGGGTATAATTCATGGAAACATTATTGGAGGTAGAGAAAGATGTGTTTAACCTGCTGACCAAATTTCAGGGTTAGAAGTGGTCTGGTTCATCTTTGGTGAAATTGCAAAGTAGGGGGATTGATCCAGTTTTTCTGCAGTTTAATTTATGTCCCTAGGGCTTTGCTCCTATTATTTTATGTGACTTCTTTAGGAATTAAATTGAGTAAAAATTACTGATGGTAGGGTTCTTGTTAACACACCTGTTGGTAGAATTTCACTGCCTAACTAATCTTAATTTTTATTTGGGGAATTTTAGAATTAAACCAATTTATTTCAGCCAGCTTCCTAGTTTTGCTGATTTGAGGGATTTCATTGAAGCATTTATTGAAGTGATAAAATCATGGAAAATTTACAGTGGGTTAATTATGTGAGATAGTGTTTACAGGAATTTTTCCATGATTTTATGTACAACAAAACATCTTTAGAAATTCCGTAGACTATACAAATGCATAGGTCAAGGAAAAGGACCCAGGCTGAAACTTGTTTGAATTTTTAAGGGGTCTAAACTAATGAAATAAATTCTGGAAAAATTATATTGATTCATGATAAATAAGCTAGTATTTGAATAAATTATTTCCCCCATATGTTTCTGTTCAACTTGATGCACTTTTCAGAAATGTTTTGTTTTTGCCGATTAGGGTTTAATATTGGGGGGTTTAAATATTGCGAGCTTTAAATTTTCATGAAGTGAAAATACAAGAATTTAAATCGTGCATTCTAAGGACAGTAGGGCATAACACTAATTACCTGGAATTAGATTTAGGGTTGTGACATTCGCGGCGGGTTGCTGTGGATTTGGCACAGAGCAGCGGTGTCGCGACTCATGGCACATGGGCGAGTGTTCTATGGTGCAGCGCTGGTGGACATGGTGCGGCGGCAATATGCTGAACACATGGCAGGCGTGAGCAACGGGCGGTGCGAAGATGACAAACGCGCAGCGTTGACGGGGTAGCTTGGCCGCTGATGTGCGGGGCCCACGGGGAGGGCGAGCAGCGCACGCACGCAGGCCAGATGGACAGGGTGGCTTGGCTAGCTGGTGGTCGAGTAGGGCTGCAAGTGCCAATGGGCTGCGCTCAGAGGAGAGGAAAAGATGAGAAAAGAGAGGGAGAGGGAACTGGGTCAGAACGAGTTGGCCCAATGGAACAGTAAAGCTGAGAATATTTCAGAGTTTGTTTGAAGGATCTTGGAGTAGATTTTTGAATTGTTATTCTGAATTTAGATTCAAATTTGGACTGGGGTATTGCTCAAAGGCTCGAGAAGGTTTAATTTGGAGAGGAAATTGAGATCCGAAGTTAGGCAAATAACTAATTAAAAATCCAATTAACCTCAAATTAAAAGCCAAGGATTTTTTGAAAGAGTTTTAAATAAATAAAAATCATGGGTGCTACAGTTACGATGGGACAAGATGGTTGTTTCACACACTAAGTGTTCTGAGAAGCACAACTGGTGCCAGCGACAGTTCAAGGTGTTGGCGAACATGGACAGCAGGCGGTATGAGTGCAAATGAAAGTAGTGTTATCATCAGGTTTGTTGCCGAGCCCATAAACTTGACACCTGCAAAATATGAAATGAATGTATAAATAAGAATACCGCCATGGTTGTCTTGCAGGATTATTCTGCGCACATTTGTTGCATGCATTCGTCCATGTTCAGGTCAAGAAAATACCACACATATATGTTCTTCAGTGTGACACAAATAGTGCTAAGGGTGAGATCGACTTCAATCATCGAGATAGGCCAACATCTGGTCCGAACGGGGTGTAGGAGTGTTATCGAACTAAAATTTTTTCCATTGAAGCAATGGCGGTCGTGCGATCAGGTTGCAGGTCAGTGGTTGCATACGACAGGGTGTTGTCGGTGCTTAAAGGTCTTAGGAGGCAGCTTGAAGGGATCCCTGCAAACATCAGTGTTACTCCTGTTGGAGCTAAGAGTAGCAGAGATGGGAATTCGACGGATGAACATGCAGTCAGACCGGGTGCATCGGCTGCTGCTGATGTTGATGCTGCTACTACCATTAGCCGTCGTCCGCCTCCAAGGTCAAAGACCAAAGGGTGAACAAGCGACGCTAATAAGCCAGTCGTCCTGGGCGCAAGGGGTGAGAAGAAGCGAACTAGGGAATGCGGATGGTGTCATTTACAGATGGCCACTATGTGTCAACGTGTCCTGAAAATCCAGCTAACTTCAAATGTTTTGCAGCTGCTGCAAAAAGGGGAAGGGGAAGACGGGGGAGACCACGTGGCACCAGAAGAGGGCATGGAAGAGGTCGATCGACCGTGCACAGGAGTCTCAATGACAAATGGAAGGAACATTGTAGCAATAAAGATACCTCCATGGATAGTGAGGATCGATGGGACGATGAGTCCGAGTAACAGTTTTGTGTGTATCCGAAATGATACGGGCGAAATGTTCGATTCGCTTTGCAGTTTCCATCAATGATTGCTTTGTAATACGAAACGTGGAACATGTTCAAAATCTTGTTTTTTATGATATGTGATAATCAACTTTGTCCCTGCCCCTTCAGTGAATACTATAGAGTGTGTGATGTGTTGACACAACTAAAATGCGGTGGGTGCACGGTGTAGTTAAAACATTCCTAATACGATGAAGCCACACTTATCTCAGTGGTATTGGGATTAAAAGTAAATACAGTAGTGATGTAGTCACTGGCCGATAGTGTTAGGATCAATGTAAGTAATCCATTTACTGAAGGAAGGATAAATGTCTGCAAATGCCTGGTCAAATGCTGAAATTACGCCTGAATGATTGGGATACACAATGGTGATCTAATAATGTTACCAACCAACTGTCTGGGCAATTTGGCTTTAAAAGCTACACAATTGGTTGCCACCGTGATTCACAGTAGTGCATTAGAGCCCTAGAATATTGTCATGTCGTCAAACACAATAACGAGTGCTGATGTGGTGAGGATGGGTTTGCCGACATGTTTTGGGAGGGAATCAAAAAAGCATTCCCCAAAGAAGAAAGAGGTCGCCGGTGGTGAAGCACCGACTATTGATCCGGCTATGACGGACAAAACGGCGGAGGAGTTGCCTGGTTGGTTGCATGTAACCGGTTCGCCAACACCTAGGTTGGATTGTCCATCTCCTCTGTCGCCGTTGCTAGAGCAACGGATCCGAGATTTTGATGATAGTTACTATCAATCATCCCCTTGTCCCTCTTCACCATCTGATCTATCAGACTACACATGGACACTTGAAGAAGCAATCGCATGTGGGTTCTGTGATGACAATGGCATATTATCCTAGACGTTGAGGAAGATGATGGCGACACAGTTAGGCCAGACCCTGCTAAGGACGACAAGTCCAGGTATGAACTTCGGGTGAATGAGTCTAGTCCATCTTCCAACAATATCAATGATAAGTGATCTGGGGGTTGCATTTTACTATCTTGGTGAGCTAATAATGAATGCTATATGAACAGTGTTCGATGTTGCTAGGGGTCGTGGATTGTAATAAATGATTTACTTATAGCTGTTTCCGATTGCTATCGTGTTATTGTAATAAATGATTTACCAAAGGATGATTCAAATCAATTCGTGAATGTAGTTAAACATTTATTGATATAAACATTGAACAGTCAGTAAACATTGCATGTCAGTAAACATTTTACTATGCACTGAACATTCCAACCTAGGGGGTATGTATGCTCCAATACTTCATCGATGATAGTAAAAACGTTACTGAGTAGATAAACATGTCATGGCCGGGGTGATATCTTGGGCAAAGTCTCTGCTAATGAGCCACTCTAATGAACCAAGGTCAAAGACCAAAAGTTGATTCGAATCACTTCAAGAATGTAGTTAAACATTTACTGAGCCCGTAATCTGGCAATTGGTGAAACATGATACATCGCGCGTGGAGTGGAAAGCTAGCAACGAATTAGAGCAGTAAAAAATCGTGATTGCCGACATTTGTGTGCTAGTTGAACATGCAGGGTCGGATCATTGCAACACAACATGACGACAGGGGCAATGAAAATTATACTAGTTGAACTAAGCATCACATTTTGCACAAAAAATAGCTTGACACACACAACGACAGATTGCTAATATAGGTATAACATATTGACCGATAATTAGTGGGGGTGCTTCAACGCCATCGTGGGTCATAGCCAAATAAAGACAAAAAAAAGGTGTGTGATCGGCACGGGTGCTATTGGGACCCGACCAAGTACTACTTGCTAGTCTGGGGGCACTTGACCCTGCGGAGATTGCCTACGTTATCGAAGCAGTCCCCATCCGCGGTGCCCTTAGGCCCAACATTCGTAGAGAATGTCGTACCTACGCTTGAGCTCTCGCTGTTGTAGCCACCATCTTGGTTGTCGAAGCTGTAGTTGATGCCCACGCCGCGTTGATAACCCTCGCCTGTTGGGCGGGCTCCCTCCTTCTTGCTTCCTTCCTCCACGCCCGTTGCATCCTTGTCCTCATCGTCATCGTCATCGTCCTGGTCTTTGGGGTCCTCGATATTGTTGTCCTCTTCTTGGTCAAAGACCTTGCCGCACCGGAAACCCTCGAGCTCCGAGTTTGACCAGTCATAGTCGCTCAGCGGCCTATCCGAGAAGCGTTTTTCATCGCTGTCATTGGTGTCGATGAGCACGGCATCCTCCGACTCCGACAAAGTTGGCTGCAAGGGCGGACGGTAATCCGCGTCTACGGGTACCGGTGACCCCATCCTCGCTGCTGACCAATCATCAGAGGGGGGCGGCGACACGCCCCCTAGTGGCGGTCCCCCATTGGACTAGTGGCCTACTGATCCAGACATTGGGGATTATTTTGAGTGTTCGCAAGTGTAACTGTGCAAACTGGTTGTGGGGTCAAAAAAACTGGGTTTTGAACACTGTCCGGTTATGTGCATATAATGTGGCGACTGCGGTTCGTCTTCCTGTGTAGCCGTGTCTCTACATTTTCCAGCGCAACTGTACATACCGACTGGAAGACGAAGGGTCACAGTAAATAAACAGCTATACATGGCAACATACTGACCACAAATTATTGACAACTAGCAAGACAGGGTTGCTCCCCGTAACTAGTAATTATTTAACTACAAGTAAACACTTGACCGTGACGAATTGCTGTGTTGAGCATGCCTACATAGTCTATCAGTAAACATTTTACTATGCACTGAACAGTCCAACGGGGCATGTATGCTTCGAAACTTCAGCGATAATAATAAAGAAATTATTGAGCGTCTAAACATGTCGTTGATGGGGGGCTATCAAGGTCAAGTTATTGGTTTACTGCAAATTTATACTTGTCCAAACAAGCATGACTACCGAACCTGTAAGTAACTTGTTTGCTATCCAATGCACCGTCATTCGGTCCTTGACAAACACAAACCTTAAGCGATTGTGGTGAATAGATTACTAGAAGGCTAAACATGTCATATTCGACCTGGTTGATACAATAGCCTTGTAATATACAGAAGCATCTAGAAAAGAGTTTCCATTCTATCCAACGATAAGACTAGTGGCCAAACACGAACAGGTGTTAATCGCATCACAAAGTGTGTTGTTCAGTGGTAAGACTGGCCATTTCAGCCATAGAACACATGGATGGACCATTTTTGGTTAATCTCTATGATTGTCTGGGTTGAAGGTTGCACAATAAGTGTCATCACGGAGCGGTCGCTTGACGGGAAACATCGGCTAGGTGAAGTTACACAATATCTGGAAGGAGCTGTCTAGCCGTGCTGAACTGGTTGAAGATCAGATGGTACAGGATCTACGACTGGAGCACACATGTTTCGGCCTATCAAGGAATCAGTGTTGACGTCTATGAGATTGTATCCAGTGGCATCTGGGAAAAACCCAAAAAAGTATTGGTAAGTAGTTGTGAGCAATGTTGAGACACCACTTTGAACGCGGTCTTCAACTTGTCACAGTCCCTATCGTACATCTCCATGAACTTCATGACATAGAACGTGCAGTCATTTGAGCCCACTACCATCTTCGGACATGCGGTGAATGAGTGACGAAAGTTTCCAAACCTACCAAACTCTCCCGGCGAAGCACACTGGAAACCATCGCTGAGACGCATTGTAACTGTCCTGAAAAGTTCTCCGTGATGCTTGGCCACTTCCATACCGATCGCGTTGTACTCATTTGAATCTAATACGTCAATGCGTTTGTGCATGAAATTGATGATGTAGAGTGACCAGTGATCGTTATTCATCACTGGCAGGATGATCTGAAACATAGGGATTTCAGTTGGTTGTCGATGGATTACTGGAGATAAACAAGTCATAATCTTCGCATAGAAAAGAATATACGCGTTCTCACCAGCTTGGCGCCTTTGATTGAGACATGTCACAGAATATCGTGCAAATGATTGGTGAGAACTGATAGCATGAATTTTTTTGTTCCCCCATTGCGAGTAATATTCTCAATGTTGAGATTCTGCACTCCAAGCCAGCAAATAAGGTTGCCATGCATTGAGTCACATGGTAAACGTAAAAAAATGTCATGATGGGATGTGGAACACGAAATAAGAAATGGATATATAGAATGTGAATTACCACGACAATGGTTGGGATGAATACACGTTTCCCATATGTTTGGGGCCTATCCCTCATCTCCTTTAGCAAGAAAGTGGCAAATGCATCTATGAAAACGCCCTCCGTCATGCACCCATCAGCAAAAGACCCCACAATGTCGGCGCCGGTAGCCATGCACCTATCAGCTTCTATAAACACAACGCTGTACACAAAAGGAGGACATTACAAACCGGAGGAAAAACAAATGGAAGTAAAGCAAAATATAGAGTATGCATTGTGATGTATGTGGTCTAAGAGCTAGTTGGTCAAACCTTCGGTACCGTTCCTGGTCTGACAGTACCAAGGACCTCAGAGCATTTGCATCATCAGATGGTGGTGGCCATGGTTCCCCGACATCAACAGGAGAAACAAATCGAGCAGGCATCCTGGTGATCCTCTAGGGGAAAGACTAGGGCGTCGAGTTGTCGCCCTGTTCTTCGTGTGCGCTTCCCTCAACCTATGATATTCACACAGCATAACATGAAAAAGTGCCAAAATTGTAATGGTACCTTTGAGGTGGATACATGTTTCAAGGATGAACCAACTGGTTGAGCAATGGTGCACCTTCTAGCTCGCAAATCTCATCGATCTTCTTGTGAACCTGAGGTTCCATCATCTCTTCATCGGTTTGTAGGGACATCGATGGTGTGACTGGAATATCCCCGGAGCCATCATGTGTGGCAGTTGCTGTTCAAGCACACAGCAAACAAAAAAAATTGTTATTTTTATTCCATTACAGATGTAGGTTGATGAGTATAAAGGACGACATTTATTTATTTTGAAGTAGCACAATAACTGGCAGTAAGTGGGGTAAATCTTTCACTGATGGATCAAAAAATGGAACCAAAACATTGATCAGTAAAAAAATTACTGGGCTTGGTGCATCATGTGAATGTGTTGTACTGTTAAAAAACAATCAGTAAAACATTCGCTAGTTGGCCATATCATGAACTTTAACCATGTCATTAAACTAAGAATAGGGCGTGTAAGCGATATTAGAGGCTACATGTGAAACAGACATCAGGTCAAACAAAAAATTGTTAAAAAGTAAATGAGCAATACCAGTCTGTTCTTGTTATGCGGAGGGGTTGGATGCTCCAGCGGTGTCTCCTGGTTGACGTTGGTCGAGTGACGCACCATGATCAGAGGCTTCGTGGGCATCCGTTGTACCGGTCTATTGACTGGTCTCTACAACATTAGCGCCTGCCTCTGCTCCTGGAATAACTGTTGTTTGATCTAGTAGCTCTGGTGACTGAGATGGCATTGGCTCCATCATTCGAACTGGTTGATCGGCCAACATGCCCGTGTCCTTGTCTCCAATGGACACGGCAACAGTATCAGTGGCCTATGGAGGTCCCATGCTTGGTGGGGAGATGTGTTTTGATCTCCTGGACGGTGACATTGTATGTGCCCGACGGCGAGGTGACCTCAAGGTGGCCAAAGGAGCAGCTTCCGGCTAGGGGGTCTTCTTTGTGGCGGTCTATGGTTGCATGGGAGCAGATGTGTCAACAGCGGGCTCTTCAACTGTGTGTTGTACGTCTGTTTGCTGCTGCTGCACATGCTCCTGCTACTGCAAACTGACGTTGTCGTTGAGGATCTTCACAATCTTGTCATACATAGCTACTGCCTTGTCTGAACCAAACGTATCTGCTTTGCAATCTCATCAGTAGCTACTTTGGCATGGCGGCCGTACACCCTGATAGCATCGATCACAGGCTGCCTCAGGTCAACATGAAGATGAGATATGTGTACCCCAACTGCATCGAACATGCTGGAGAACGAAATATGAACTGGCCTGATGAGTTCATCTGCATACAGGGGTGCCTGCGTTGCTACCGCGAGGCTCTTCATCCTTGTCATAATCCGGGTGGCCTTAGCACATCCCCAGGATACCTCATAGCTGGAGAATATCAACAAATATATATATATATATATATTACTTGCACTATACAGGCAAAGATGGTGTTTACTGCATATCTGAGAACTGAACAAGTGTAATTGAAAACTTAAACACGTGGGCTCCATTTTAGACTTACAGCAAGTTGGCCAAATTGTACAGTCTCTCCTTCGTCCGCAGTTCAGTCAAGCTGCGAAATCTGCTCCACCTTGTCCTTGGTGTATATAGCTGAATTTGTGGAGTGTGCATTGGATCAACCCCATTGTCCTGTGGGAGGTGCAGGTTGTCGATGTAGAGCAGCTACGTGAAAAAAAAATGATACAACGAGTGGGGTTATGATAGTAAAAAAGGTGACCACATGTGTGAGCATTACACTGCAGATGGGCCTAAGGAGAATATGACTGCAAGGGGTGGGCAGAGATATTGTGCTTACCACCAAGAATGGAGTACAAACCGTGATATATGTTTGGTGTTTCGACTTGTACCGTGATTTGCAGCTCGCCACATCAACGCTAACTATTGGAGTGGTGGGGTCTCGAATAAAAGCTAAATAAATACTGTACCCACCACACCTCAAAGGAGACTTGACGTCGCGAACCACAACTATGTTACAAACTCATGGTGCTGAACTCGAAATAAATGAGATACTCAATAGAATAGCCTCCACCAGTACTTCCTGAGATATGCCCGTCAAACCACACAATGGTAGAGACCAAGAGTCTATATATCATAGAGGACTCGATCTATATCAGCTATTAAGCAAATATCTTAATTATTTCAAGCCCATACTTGTGTTCGACTAGCTCCCAAGAAAAGTACTAGTCTCACACGTTCATCTCAAGCGATGATATACAATAATAGGGTATACAAGTAAATAAACTAAGTTTACAAGCTCAGAATTACATAGGCCAATCGGCCAAATAATAAGATTCAGTGGAAGCTTGTCTACCCATACCATAGGCAACCGACTAGGAGTAAACCCCTTAAAGAATCAATCTGAAGAATCAACGGATCTCGTAGCACTCAACCTACAACAAAGATTAATAACAATAATACAAGCAAGAGTTAGTACACTACCAAAATAATGTACTGGCAATGACAATCCTATATCACTACATGCAAGCTCTAAGTCAAGGAAAAGGCTATTTGTAGTTTTATTTTTGCATAAAGCCAATTTTTGTTCACAAGCATTTGCAACGATATTAAAACAATAAAACATGTATAATAACCAAAAGAAAGTGATCAACATAATATAAGTTTCATACTTGTTACCATCCCTAGCAACAAATCATCAAAATTCACCAATCCATATCCCAATTTCATAAACACAGTTGTAAAACATAAAACTATACTCATCACACATTACTATGTCGCTCATGACCGCGAACACGGCTAACCGATTAGTTTTGACTCTGCAGAGTTTGTACAACTTTACCCACATAATGTGAATTATCTAGTTTGTCTTGTGCTCGCGAAGCACTACCACACTCTACACGTTGAGTGCGGTCTAGAGGTCATAGCAAAGCCATTACATTGTTTATTTGTCTAACCTTGCATAAGCACGATAAGCGGGAATCCACACTAAGTCTAGATTCTTAATGCCGTCACGATGGTTAGCCAAACACCGAGACGCCGTGGAGAAACAACCCACGTGGCACTCACTGTTGTATTAGACATGTTTAGACCCCCATGATGTAAGTGGAGAAGCAACCCACTCACAGAACACACACACTGGGACGATTTCAATCCCGTAAAAATAAACGCACAGACATGGGTAGCTCCCATCGCCAAGAGTAGTTCATATTACAACCACCTCCCGAATGCAAGGTTAGATAGATAAACAACTTAATAGGCTAAGGCCATCCCATACTAGCACATGTGGTTGTACTAACAATAGAGGGTGACATAGATTTCGGTCCTTAATCGACTTAGGCGAACACTCCCCCTATCAGTATGCAACTAGTCCATATGCACACCACTTGCCGTCCAAGTCTAAAATCTCATTTTTCCATCATTTTAGTTCACAAATAACCAGAGGCTTCACCTCTGGTCACAATCTATTTTAACATAACTCTAAGTATGGCTAAGCAAATTGCATAAGTATAAGCATGTATATCCCCAAATGAGCACAAGTAAAATGCTCTGACCATTTCTAAGGTTACAATCAGCAAGGAATGCAAATTCTCAAGGTTGAGGATGCAGCAATTAGGTTATATCTACCAATTTCCACATTTTAAATACCGATAGTTACAATTACGCATGCAATTTTGCAAATAGAACATTTCATTCCCCAACACATAGGATTCAAATTGTTCAAAGGAAGAGAGGAGAATACTTGCCTTACTATTGAATACCTAGAGCAATAATCAAATCCACTACTTCACCGACTTCAAATTCGTCCTCTAAAAGAAAATTATCATACGATCGAATAAATAGCAAATAATGCAAAAAATCCAAAATACTCTAATATGCATGAGGTTTGTGTAAGGTTTAGGTACTGACCTAAGGTGAATTTAGGTGAAAGAATTTCCATTTTATCACTTTTCATTTGGGAGTTATGAATTTTACAAGCCTTTCAGTGGAAATACGATATTTATACTTTAGGTGGATTTTAGAGTTACCTTAAGAGGTAGTTTTGTCAAATTCTTATTTTTAACTTTAAAAGTTCTATTTTCAAAAAGGAGCAGTGTGAAAAATCCTAATTTAGCACTTTTAGCTTTTGAGAAATATTGTATTTAGAATTTTTATATGTGAGTATATCCAAATACAAATAATATTAAATATCTAAAATACTTTAATGTATGTGGATGCTATGCAGTGAGTTGGTACTGGTCATAGATGAATTTTAGTGAAGAAACTTCCATTTTATCAATTTCTATTTAATAGATATAAGTTTGGCAAGTTCTAGACATATATACGGTACCTATACGTGTATTTTAATAGATATGGTTTTAGGATTAGGTTTTATGAAATCTATCTTTACATATTTAAAGAAGAATGTCTTGTGAACTTACTGACATTTTGGTGTATTTCATTTAGAGTTAAAATAGAGTTTCTATGATTTTTAGAAATTCTTGTACATTTCATACCTTATACAAAATATTCATCTATTATACAAATCCTAAAGGTGTTTTGTGTATTAATTTTAGTTAATCTTCTCTTTACAGAAATAAAGGGCAGGATATTATGAAGCTAACAAACTTGGGTTTATGTTATTTGGAGTTAATATGAATTTCCTAAGCATTTTAGAAGTTCTTACATATTTTATACATTAATCAAAGTATTTATCTATTACCAAATTGTATAAAGGTATCTTTTGTACAAATTTAACCAAGTTTTAGTTTACCATAGAAAAGTTCCATATTTTGTGAATTTATCAAATCTTGATTTGCCAAAATTAAAGTTAATGTGAAATGGATAGAATCCTAAAGTGTTTATGCACTTTTATTCTTTATCTTATTTTTGAGGTATTTTATGTATTAGTTCCTCCAGATTTTAATCTATAAAAATAAAGTTTGTAATTTGTGATTCCTACAAATTTTTTTATCCAATTTGGATTAAAATGAATTAGTTATGGATTTTACAAATTTACACATTTTTTAGTTGAACAGATAATAATTTTACCTTTTTCTCAGATTTTAAATTGGCTGGGTCCACCGGTCAGTGACAGGAGATATGCGCAAAGGTCCCTGAGAGATCCGGGATATCAACCCGTACTCCCTCCACGTGTGAGACACGGTTTTGTTTAAGAGTCCGAGTTGTTTTTAGTATTTACACTTTGGTCCTAAGGTCCACATGTCAGTGAGTGATGCCTTCACCTATAGGTCTAACAATTTTTGACTTCTTTGCAAATCGGTCCTTGCCTGCTATCCCCTTGCTGATGAGTGGGTCCCAAGCGTCGGTGAGACAGAGCAAAGAGTGAAGCTGGACAGCTAGCCGATGGTGCTGTCAATGAACAGCGCACAACTTGGGTCGTGGCCAAAAGGAAAAAGATGGAGGAGGTTGTGGCGAAGGTGTGGGTGGTCTCCGTGCTAGCTGGAACGGCTGGAATCTTGCCGTCGACGAGCTCCAGCGGCAGCTGCTTTTGGGCTATAGATGCAAATGGAGTTAGGGGCTCGACCAAATCATTCTTTTGCATCCATGCGGTCTTAAGGGCTTCCAGGAACCTTACCCAGGTGCGCGCAAGGCACGGTGTGGAGGCCATGGCCCCCGGGTACCTCATGAGAAGCATTTGGGCCACTCAGACAAAGGATGGGCCTACCTTGTAATTAGGGATACAATAGGATTCGGTATACATAACCTTATACAACAAGGAAAGGATATAGTCCTAGTCAGGCATGTTGTATTTCTAGAAGGAAATCCCTTGGTCGGAGTCCGACTAAGATTCCTACTCTGTAACCCTATCCCCTAGTATATAAGGCAAGGCAGGGCGCCCCCTGATGGCAGAAGAAGAAAAATCTCACCTGAGAAACCTCAAAGCCAATACACCACAACTGAACGTAGGGTATTACCTCATCTCGAGGGCCTGAACTAGAATAAATTGTTCCGTGTTCCTTTGCAATCCATCAAGTTTAGGTCTCACAAGTAGCCCCATATTCTTATTGCCGATACAAAACATCGACAGTTGGCGTGTCAGGTAGGGGCATCGGAGAGATCATCTTCAACAAGCCTGATGGATCTAACCACCAGAGTCGACGGCACCAACTTCTTCCCCGGACAAACAATCAGCTTCGGGAGCCTCGATTTCATCGCTGATAAATTTGGCAACCTCTCCTTGTCCGACTCGGATCTGATCCGATCAGCCAGGGACCAAGCCGACTTCGCGCTGGTCGGCCTACATAATGTTGCAGCGATCTTCGTCGACATGCTGCAGCGATCTCCAACATACCTGAGTCTAGGGACAACTCTTTCTTTCGTTGTTCGACTTGGACTTAGCCTTGAGCCAGCCGAGATCGGGCTAAGAAAGGAGGAGATCGTCAATCTCCCGTTCAGACTCGACAATGCCACGGATAACTTCAATCAGCATCTGATGCGGCAAACCCGATCCCTTGGAGATCAACTCGGATACGGCTCAGAGCCACTCGAGATTGGATCTAGGGAGGTTCGGGTCATTATTACCCCCCTCAACTATCCTGACTCCGACTCTAAGTCAGATAGCAGTTCGGCAAGCTTCTCTCCACCGTGCGAAATCTTCATGGCGTCCAAGGATTCCACTCCCACTCAGGAGGCACGCCGACTACGCGATCAACAAGAAGAGGAGGCCTGCCGACTGCGCAATCAACAGGAGGAAGACACAAGATGCCTGCAGGCCGAGCGCGATGCCCTCAACGACGATCTGCGCAAAGCTGGGTGGACTGCTCAATAGCAAATCCTCCAAACCCGAGTCGGCGACCACAACATTTTCGTAACTCCTCAACGGAACGTTGTGGCCACTGCAACTCTGCTGGATACACTGCAGTTTGGGCCTTATCACTAGGCCACCCTGACGATAGCAAGGATAAAAGCCATGATCACCACTGCTGCATGCTAGCAGCGTCAACAGTCGGGTGACACTCTCATACCAACCAACAGGTTGGCTTCTCCAATGGCGGTCTCATCTGCCTCAACACAACGCTGAGCGGCTGGCTCTAGTCACGCCACACATGGAGTCACGCCACACGTCACTCGGTAACCACAATAACGACTGGTGGCACCGACATCAAGACGACCGTCGGGATAACTAGGATGTCCGAGGCAGACTACGATGTGATCTTCGGCAAGACATCAATGCACGATGCCACAAACGGGAGGAAGATGAGCGTCGTCGACTAGAAGATGAGAATGAGCGCTTCGGCCTCCATCATGAGCGGATTCACCGCTGTAGTCGGAGTCGAAGTCCTCACATAAATGAAGGTGTACCGGCTTTCACCCACGAGTTGCAACAAGTCGACTAGCTATCGGGCTTCAAGCTGATTGGAATTGAAAAATACGATGGGAAGACCAACCCCGAGTCCTAGCTCTCAGTTTACACTCTGGCAATCCGAGTGGCTGGAGGAGATCACAAGGCCATGGCTAACTACCTCCTAGTCTCTCTAGCCGACTCGGCGAGGACATGGCTAACAGGACTCCCAAAGAGGTCAATTGGCTCCTGGGGAGAACTTCGGGAACGCTTCATTGCCAACTTCCAAGGAACATATGAGAAGCCATCTTCCGAATACGATCTGTATCAGTTGCATCAAAGGAACAACGAGTCTCTTCGTGATTTCATCAAGAGGTTTTCTGAGAAGAGAAATTCAATCCCAATGATCAAGGACAAGGTCGTCATTGCCGCCTTCCGTAAGAGAGTTAGAGACACCCTGTTTATTGCCAAGTTTACTCGGAAACTTCCCTCTTCTGTCAAGGCTCTTTTTGACATGGCGAATAAATACGCCGACTTGGCCGACACTATTGCTGAGGCTCTCGATGATAAAAAGACACCCCGATAGAAGGAGCGGAAGGACACTGATGACGTGGCCCCGACTAAGGCTGGGAACCGCAAATGCAAGTTAGACAACTTTATTGTGGCAGTAGGTCGCAACCGTCTTCGAACTCCTATAACTAAAGATTATCAGAATGATAAGTGACATGCTCGAGGGCTCAAAAGCTAAAATGTAAGGATGGCATCCCCACTCCCAACTTGTGCAATACCGAACAGCTAAGTCACTTTCTGATAAATATTTTTACCTTTATATGATATTCTCATCTAAATGGTCCAGGAGGCAACTCACTTCCCTATGGTTTGACTTGGATACGGCTTAGTGCCAGTCGGGATCAGATCTAGGGGGATGAGATCGTCAATTCCTCACTCGGCCTCACTAATGCCACAGCCGCCTACACCTAATAGGTGTACATACTGCGCATTTTCTATTTTTGCTCTTAATGATTGCAATAGTACTCAAGTAGCATAAATTCTGATTCGTGAAGCTTTGCTCCATAAAAGACGAACTCAAGTCACCCAAAACGCGTGTCTGGGAAAGAGCCATGAGCCGACTCCCGACGCTAGGGGGCTATGACTAGTCGGGCAAAGTGTTTAAACGTAAGGGGTCAACTACTCGGAGAAATTAATATCAATAAAAGGAGAAACACATATTTACATATATTGTAAAATAGATCAATTTTCTTCGGGTGATTGTTTTCTTCATCAGATGCTACTCATCCGATATGTTTATAGTGTAGGGCCAGTTCCAGATACACATAACAGGAACTTGGGGCTACGAGCCTATCTCCTACGCTCGGGGGCTAGACCAGTCTGCCACGATACACTTGAAGTGCGACGCTTCAAGAATCACTCGGAATGCTCCATGAGGGCTACTGACTGAGTACTTGTGCTAGTTAGGACATGGATGCCATCTCGACCTTGGTATGCCCCATGGGGGCTAATAACCAACCTCCAGCACCAGTCGGGGCTCGAGTACTACTCGCTGAGTAAGGTACACCCCATGAGGGTCGCCAGCCGAATCCTATACTAATGCTAGGTTTGGGTACCTTATTTGGCCACAACTCTGTTGGGTAGGGTATGCCCCATGAGGGTCGCCAGCCGAATTCTATGCTAATGCAAGGATTGGATACCTTATTCGGCTACAACTCTATTGGGTAGGGTATGCCCCATGAGGGTCACCAGCCGAATCCTATGCTAATGCGAGGTTCGGGTACCTTGTTCGGCTACAATTTTTCCAGGTTAGGTATGCCCCAAGAGGGTCACCAACCAAATCCTACGCTAGCGCAATGTTCGGATACCTATTTGGCCAAAATAGGGAAACAAACCACTACCAGAGCTTTCAGTTGGGAGCAGCATCAAAACTAGAACCTACGGAGGTTCTCATTATTTTTCAAGATTGGAAGACCCCAATCATTCAATTTCTACTAGAAGATGAACTTCCTAAAGATTGCAACGAAACTGAGTAAATCAAACGACAGAGCAAAACCTTTATCGTAGTCAGAGAAAACCTATATCATCAAAGCGTATCTGGAGTTCTCATACACTGCGTCACACCTGAGGAGGGCAAGCAAATCCTGCAATATATCCACTCGGGCATCTGTGGCAACCATGCTGCATCCAGAACATAAGTCGGAAAGGCCTGCAG
The DNA here is from genome assembly GCA_003991445.1 of Oryza meyeriana var. granulata. NCBI lineage: Eukaryota > Viridiplantae > Streptophyta > Magnoliopsida > Poales > Poaceae > Oryza > Oryza meyeriana. Next base: position 32,001 of record RYFJ01001419.1, read on the forward strand.
ACAAGGATTCCTCTAGCAGATTGCGGTTACCGATGCTGAAGTACTCGTCCTATCCTACAAGGGATGTTGATTTTTCGTTCAGCAAACTCACCTACCGGCACAGGAGTTGCAGACTATCATATGTGCAATGCATACTAAGTATGATCTACAGATATGGCGTCCTTAATTGCATCATTACGGACAACGCACTTGGTTCAAGGGTGGCATATTCACAGATTTCTGGAACGATTTCGGTATGAAAATCTGCTACGCTTCGGTGGTACACCCCCAAAGCGACGGGCAGGTTAAACAATGATCAAAATCTCCAGATTTTATAGGGCTGCGCTAGGTAGGTCGGTTTAGGCCAGCTTATTCAGTAGTAGGCCAAAGATATGAGTTCTTAAATAGAATGCCCTATTGGGTCACTCGCTGGTCGCGTTAAAATCGCGATGCAGGTGCTATTTTACAAGAACTAATTAAATAATCATATATGATTCATGCTAAGCCTACAGCTGGGTGTATACATTCGAGTATCTTGATTATTTCAAGGTATTGAGGATATATCCTTATAAGTATCGACAGCTGGTCTCCATTAAAATTGGGGATGCAGGTATCTCTCAAGTACACCTAACCACATATTGGGTTAAAATTCATGAGGTGGCACTTGGCTTACATGCTTAAGCCCACAATTGCCCTGAGCAAAAATTATTCTAGCTGACATGATGCTGAAGAGTCTACATACCGTGTAGTATACTACTCGGGCAAGACTACAAGGTTAAAGATCTTTGACTTTATGTTTAATTGTTTCACAATTAAGCACAAAGTCGGGGGGGCTACACCTAATAGGTGCGCCTATTCGGCGCACACTATTGATATTTTTCAATGAAGCCCTTTATAGCCTCGTTGCCAGCTGACATGAAGTAGGACTCGGGAGAAGAAGCACTCAAACAAAAAGTACTCAGGAGCAATGCACTCAGAAATTCTTCACCGTGGAGGATGAGCACTCAGCATCAGCTGTGACTCAACTATGAAGGTCTCAGGGGCTGCTGTAGAGGCCATGGGCCCTCGGGTACCTCATGAGAAGCGTTTGGGCCACTCTGACAGAGGATGTGCCTAGCCTTGTAATTAGGGATACAATAGGACTCGGCATACATAACCTTGTACGACAAGGAAAGGATATAGTCCTAGTTGGACACGTTGTATTTCTAGAAGGAAATCCCTTGGTCGGAGTCCAACTAGGATTCCTACTCTGTAACCCTGTCCCCCGGTATATAAGGAGAGGCAGGGCGCCCCCTGAGGGCAAAAGAAAAAAATCTCACTACAAAAACCTTAAAGGCAATACACCACAACTGAATGTAGGGTATTACCTCATCTCGAGGGCCTGAACCAGTATAAATTGTTTCGTGTTCCTTTGCAATCCATCAAGTTTAGGTCTCACAAGTAGCCCCATATTCTTATTGCCGATACAAAACATCGACACACGGCAAGGTCTGGATGGCAACGGCAGCGCACGAATTAGCTTGGCGGCGGTAGAAACTAGCGGTCTTCATCGATGGCGTGCTACAGTCAACAAGCTACCAAGCAGAAGAGTGCATGACGTCATGTGAGACCTAAGGCGGCTACACGTGCGACGAATCAAACTAAATCTCACAGGGAAGTGAGAAATCGATGGCGGCGACTCAAATCGGAGCCGGGGAAGACGATGGCCGATCTCGAGCTTCATGGCACCATGGCTTGATTCCTTCAGTTAGTGGGCTTCTAGAGGCGAGGCGACAATGTTGGCGTGGTGACTTGGTCTACGACGCTCTGGAGTGGCCAAAACCGTGACGACATTACGGTAGCACTCTTTAGATCAAAGGCGAGGACGGTGGTGACTTCGGCCGGCAATTCCTAGGGCAAGGTGGTACAAAAATGGATTGGTTAGGATATGGTGATCACATTCCCGTGGTCAGTGAAGGACAACGCTCACTGGAGTTGCATCGGGCTAGATCAAGCAGTCGCCGACGCTGGGGAAGACGACGCTATTGCCTGCTATTCCAAGGTGGAAGCTTGTGGTTGAAGGAGTACATGTTGGCTACGATAGCAGAAAACAAAAATTTCTACCACGCACACCAGGACATCATGCGAGAGAGGGATCATGGATCGTTACCACTAGACGCGCAGTGCAGTGGAAGAAGGGTTGGAGAAGCCGGTCCAACCACGCGCGCGTCGAGGTTGTAGTGGAAGTAGTCGATCTCCGGCCGATCAACGCCGCAACGAGCAGCGCCTCTACCGGTATCCACACGTCCGGGGCTGGAACGCCGATCGCGAGTGTACTAGCACTCGTGAGCGGCTAGGGTTTTGGCTCGAGAGGTGGCGGCTAGGGTTTAGCTCGAGGCCAACAGAAAAACACACACGTCAATCTCCTCGGCCCCTCGCCTCCCTATATATAGACATCCTTACTCGGACCTCGTGGACCGAGGCCCAGTAAGAGTCTACTCGGATCTCTATCCGAATCAAGCCCATATTCAAATCACATTCAAATAAGTGTTCTAGCCTGTTAAGCGTGCGACCCTATAGGTTCACGTATATTTTGTCACAACCCGGAAACGCCTTTCTGGTCACCCAGTTAATAGTGGCCTCTAGCAAGGCATATTAACCCCAAAATATACGTAAAGATCATATCGGCTGAACCTGTAATGTCCTCATGTACAAATCCCTTTGCCTCACGATATCGATTGAGCTCAAGGCGAGACTTGTGTCATCCTCTTAATAGCTCAATCACTCTCTCGATCCTGTGATGGATTACAAACTTGTGATTGACACCTCAATCACCCTAGCATGGCCTTGCACTTCCATAATCCATTACATCGAGGGGCCCAGAGATATCTCTCCCGTTAGGAGGGGCAAACTCTATCTTGATCATTCACATCCCACTACATGTTTCATAGCAAACCCGGAGACTACTTTTATAACTATCCAGTTACGGAGTAGTGTTTAGTAGTCCCAAAATAAGCTACTACGTATGTTGGGAACCATGATGATCTCAAGTCTAAGGACTCTACATAAACACTACTTGAGACTAACTGATGACACATGAAATCTCTGCAGTATCTCATGGTGAGTCTATCCAACATATGTTCACTAACATATATCCATATTATCGATTTGGTATCTTCATACCATGATCCATGAGACATGATTATCAATCAATACATATGTTGATATTAGAATCATATTTGTTCCTCATATGATATATGATCAGGGATCATTTAGAAATAGCAACATTTGACATTAAGAGTCTCATGAATAAGTCACGTACTCATTGATCAATAATGATAATGTCTATTTCAAGGAACCAATCAATACATTATAAACATAGTATGTGATATATATAACACCTCCATGTTGCCTTTAGGGCATATCACTAAAAGTCTCCCACTTGCACTAGAGTCAACCATGTAGGTATCTAATACCCATTGCCCTAATGTGAGCCTCATGCTTTGGTTGGGGAAGCGGCTTTGTCAACGGATCTGCAATGTTCAAATCCGTTTGTACTTTGCATATCTTTACATCGCCTCTCTCCACTATCTCGCGGATGAGATGAAAACGCCGTAAAATGTGCTTGGACTTCTGGTGAGATCTAGGCTCCTTGGCTTGCGCAATGGCCCCACTATTATCACAATAGAGGTCCATCGGACTGAAGGCACTAGTCATCACACCAAGCTCGGAAACAAATTTCATGATCCAAACAGCTTCTTTAGCAGCTTCAAAAGCTGCAATGTACTCGGCTTCCGTTGTAGAATCAGCAACCATATCCTGCTTGGAACTCTTCCAGCTCACCGCACTGCCATTTAGGCAGAACACAAATCCAGATTGCGATCTGAAATCGTCTTTGTCAGTTTGGAAGCTACATCAGTGTAACCATTTACAACGAGCTCTTCTTCACCTCCATAGACAAGGAACACATCTTTAGTTCTTCTCAAGTACTTCAAGATGTTCTTGACAGCAATCCAGTGACCTTCACCTGGATCTGATTGGTATCTACTCGTAGCATTTAAAGCATACGAGACATCTGGACGTGTACAAAGCATGGCATACATAATGGACCCAATGGCCAAAGCATATGGGATCGCACTCATCTTATCCCGCTCATCTGATGTACAAGGACACTGACTCTTGCTAAGATTTATACCATATGACATAAGTAGGAAACCTTTCTTGGAATCTTGCATGTTGAACCTCTTCAACACCTTGTCAATGTATGTATCTTGACATAATCCAATTAGCCTTTTTGATCTATCTCTATAGATCTTGATGCCTAGAATGTATGCCGCCTCTCCTAAGTCTTTCATAGAGAAACTATTTTTCAATGAAGACTTAGCAGATTCGAGCATAGGAATGTCATTTTCAATTAGTAATATGTCATCCACATATAAGATCAGAAATACAAGTGTGCTCCCACTAGCCCTTTTATAAACACAAGGCTCTTCTTCATTCTTGATGAAACCAAACCCTTTGATCACTTTATCAAAACGAATATTCCATCTCCGAGACGCCTGCTTTAATCCATAAATGGATCTTTGCAGCTTGCATATCTTTCCAGCTGATTGTGGATCGACAAAACCCGTGGGCTGTGTCATGTACACATCCTCACTCAGATTTCTATTAAGGAAAGTTGTTTTGACATCCATTTGCCATATCTCATAGTCGAAATATGCAGCAATCGCTAGAATGATCCGAATAGACTTTAGCATCGCGACGGGCGAAAAAGTTTCATCATAATCAACACCTTGAATTTGTTTGAAACCTTTGGCCACCAATCGTGCCTTATAGATGTGAACATTTCCATCCATGTCTATCTTTTTCTTGAAAACCCATTTGCACTCAATGGTTTTAACACCACCAGGTGGATCAACCAAGTTCCAAACTTGATTACCATGCATGGATTCAATTTCGGATCTCATGGCTTCAAGCCATTTCTCAGAGTCTGGTCCTACCAACGCTTCTTCATAGGTCTTAGGCTCATCGTTGTCTAACAACAATATATCCCTTTGTTGAGTGGTCAAGAACATGTACCTCTCAGGTGCACGATGTGACCTCTCTGACCTACGTGGTGCTGGTGTGTCTACAACAAGTCCTTCAACACTTTGTTCATCCTGCTCCTTCGAGTTGCACCGCTCTCCCACTATCCCTTCTTGAGAGACTCTTTCTCTAAGAAGGCACCATGTCGGGCGACAAACACTTTGCCTTCATGTTGATTATAGAAGTAATATCCTTTTGTTTCCTTAGGATACCCGACAAAGAAGCATTTGTCAGACTTAGGAGTGAGCTTATCATATTGCAAACGTTTTACATAAGCCTCACATCCCCAAATCTTAAGGAAAGACAAGCTAGGACGTTGTCCTGTCCACATCTCATATGGTGTCTTTTCTACTGACTTTGATGGAACTCTGTTTAGTGTGAACGCGACTGTTTCAAGAGCGTATCCCCAAAAGGACAATGGAAGATCACTTTGGCTCATCATGGATCGCACCATATCTAATAAAGTGCAATTTTTCCGTTCAGATACCCCATTCCACTGAGGTGTTCCTGGTGGAGTCAACTGTGGAACAATTCCACAATCCTTCAGATGATTGCCAAACTCATGGCCCAAATACTTGCCTCCACGATCAGATCGTAGAAACTTGATTGTTTTACTTAAATGATTTTGTACTTCATTTTGGAATTCCTTGAACTTTTCAAAAGATTCAGACTTATGTTTCATCAGGTACACATACCCATATCTACTGATGTCATCAGTAAAAGTTATGAAGTACCCAAAACCACCTCTGGCTGTTGAGCTCATTGGTCCACATGCATCAGTATGTACGAGTGCCAATAAGTCACTTGCCCTTTCACCTTGACTGGTGAAAGGTGACCTTGTCATCTTGCCAAGTAAACAAGATTCACATGTCTCAAATGATTCAAAATCAAATGAGTGTAGAAGACCATCTCTATGGAGCCTCTCTATGCGTTTCTCATTTATGTGACCCAAGCGACAATGCCAGATAAACGTGGCATTCAAATCATTAGGACGTTGCCTCTTTGTATTAATGTTATAGACCGGTGCCCCTTCAAGATTTAGAACATATAACTCATTCACAATAGGAATATGACAATAGAACATATCTTTGAAATAAAGAGAACAACCATTGTCTACAGATCTAAAGTCATAACCTTCTGCTTACAAATATGGAGCAAAAATAACGTTTTTGGAAAGAGATGGAACACAATAACAATTATTCAATTCCAAAACTAATTCTGAAGGTAAAGATAATGGCATGGTGCCAACCGCCACCGCAGCAACTCTTGCTCCATTGCCAACGCGAAGATCCACTTCGCTCCTTCTCAAACTTCTACTTCTTGCTAGCCCCTGCAACGATTTGCATATGTGAGCAACTAACCCGGTATCAAATACCCAAAAATCAATAGATGAAGTAGCAAGATTGATCTCTATAATATTTATACCTGAAGTGAAAGTCGCACTTCCCTTCTTCTTGAGATCCTCCAAGTACTTTGGGCAGTTCCTCTTCCAATGTCCTGATTCCTTGCAGTAAAAGCAAACTGCATCAGGAGCAGCGCCCTTCTTGTCTTGCTTGGCCTTGGATCTGCTCGCGATCTCATCGGGAGTTAACTTTCTCTTGACCGCGCATTTCTTGACATTGTGCTTGCCATTGCCTTTCTGCATCATCATCACATGATTGGTGCTTTTCTTAATGGTTTCCTCGGCAGTTTTAAGCATCCCATGCAACTCAGCCAAGGTCTTGATCATGTTGTTCATGTGATAGTTCAGTATGAATGGCTCAAAACTCAGAGAGAGCGACTGGAGAATCACGTAGCCAACTCTTGGCTAAGGAGAAAACAAAGCTTTTCCAGACTCTCAATGTAGCCAATCATCTTAATCACATGAGGGCTGACGGGATTCCCTTCCGCAAGCTGTGGAGGCCATGGGCCCTGGGTACCTCATTATTAGTATATGGGCCACTCAGATAGAGGATGGGCCGAACCATGTAATTAGAGATAAAATAGCACCCGGCAGACTTTGCCTTGTATAATGAGGAAACATAGTCTTAGTCGGATAGGGCTCTATCTCTAAGAAGGATATCCCTTGGCCGTATCCGGCTGGGATCCTTATCATGTACCCCTGTCCCCTAGTATATAAAGGGAGGTAGGGCGCCCCTCAGGGCAAGGACGACAAGATCATCGATCATCAAACACCTCAGAGGAATAACACCTCAACTGGACGTAGGGTATTACCTCACATCGAGGGCCTAAACCAGTATAAACCTTTTGTGTTCCTCTGCAATCCACAGAATTCACCGTCACCGAGTAGCCCTATAGTTTTATTGCCGGTGCAAAGCATCGACAGTTGGCGCACCAGGTAGGGGCTCCGGCGAATTCCTCATCAGAAGATTCGATGGATTCAATCAACGGAGTCAACAGCGACAAGTTCTCCCCCGGAGACGCAATGACCTTCGGGAGCTTTAATTTCATTGCCGATCAACTCGGCAATCTCACCTTGGCTGAGGCAGATCCAATCTTGCCAGCCGAGGAACCAGCCGACAATGCGCCAGTCGGCCCGCAGGACACTGCCATCTCCTTCAACGACTTACTGCGGTAGTCCTTCACATCGCCGAGCATCGGGACAACCCTCTCCTTCGGCGTCTGACTTGCGCTAGGCCTTGAGCCAGCCCGGGTTGGGCCGAGAAGGGGAGAGGTCGTCAATCTCCCTCACAGCTCCGGCGACGCTGCGCATCTATATCCCGCGCAGCAGACCCGATCTCCAGCAATTTAGTTTGGACACAGCCAAGCGCCGTTTCAGATTGGATCTAGAGAGGTCGGAGTCGTTCTTACTCCGATAAACTATTCGGAGTCCGACACCAAGTCGGATAGCGGTTCGAGCGCCAGTTCGGACTCTAATTCGGCAAGCTTCCTCCTCTCCCGCGAGATCTTCATGGCTTCAACACCACCTTCCGAGATACGCCGACTACAAGAGGAGCAACAGGAGGAGGCGCGCCGACTACGACAAGAGGAGGCCAACCGCGAGGCCCGCAATAACGAGCTACGCCAGGCTGGGCGAGTCGCTCAGCAACAGATCCTCCAAACCAAAATTGGCGACCACGACGTCTTCGTCACGCCACAACAGAACATTGTGGCTGCAGCAACTTTGCTGGACACACTCCAGCTCGGGCCTGATCACCAGGCCACCCCGACTATTGCCAAGATCAAGGTGATGATCAAAGCTGTTGCCTGTCAGCAGCAACAGCAGTCGGGCGACACAGTTATACCGACCAACCGGTCGGGTTCTCCGGCGGCAGTTCATCTGCATCAACGCGACGCTGGGCGGCCGGCTCCAGTCGGCAACGTGAAGAGTCCCGGCAAACAATGCTCGGCAATATCAACAATGACAACCGGCGGCGTCGCCAGTACGATCGCCGACCCAATCAAGACCTCCGAGTGCGACTACACCGCGACCTTCGCCACACCTTAAACGCTCGACGCGAAGAACGCGAAGAAGATGAACGCCGCCGACTGGAGGACGAAAACGAGCGCTTTGGTCTCCACCACGAGCGGCTGCACCACCAAGATCGGAGTCGGAGCCCTCACGAAGACGAAGGCATCCCAGCCTTCACTTGGGAGCTATAGGACGTCTTTTGGCCGACAGGCTTTAAGCCCACCGGGAATGAAAAGTGCGACGGCAATACAAACCCCAAGTCCTGGCTCACCGTTTACACCCTAGCAGTTCGAGCTGCTGGGGGCGACAGCAGAGTCATGGCTAACTACCTCCCAGTCGTGCTAGCCGACTCGGCGAGGACATGGCTGACAGGCCTCCCGAGGCGGTCGATCGGTTCCTGGGGACAACTCAGGGAGCGGTTCATCGCTAATTTCCAGGGGACCTATGACAGACCCGCTTCGGAGCATGATCTTTATCAGCTGCACCAGAAGAAAAACGAGTCTTTGCATGAATTCATCAAAAGATTTTTCGAGAAGCGCAACCAAATTCCAACTGTCAAAGACGAGGCCGTCATCGCCGCCTTTCAAAAGGGGCTAAAAGACGCCCCGCTTATTGCAAAATTCACTCGGAAGCCACCATCCACGGTCCAGGCTCTCTTTGACATGGCCAACAAATACGCCGATTCGGCCGAGGCGGTTGCTGAGGCCCTCGACGAGAAGAAGGAGCCTTGACAGAAAGACCAGAAGGCGAAAGCCGACAACGAGCAGTCTCAAAATAAGTCTGGCAGCCGCAAGCGGAAGTCGGACAACGAGGTGGCCAACATGGAGCGCAGTCGGTCGTGGCCCCAGTGGAACAACGACTACCAGAAAGTCATGAGTGGGCCATGCCCCTTTCACCCCAAGGGCAAGCACGCGGCCAAAGACTGCTACATGCTCAAGAAGTTTGCCTCCGAGCAGGCTTCATCGTCTGGTGCCGACAAGGACAACGACAAGCCAAACTCAGGTCCGGCTGACGATTTCCAAGATCCTCAAGCCGAGCTCAACCATATCTTCGGGGGGCCACTCACATACGAGTCCAAGGGCAAACAGAAGCTTTCAGCGTGCGACATCAACTCAGTCTCCACGGCGGACACCCCCCAATACCTGCGCTGGTTAGAGATGGCCATCACCTTCAACGGCGCAGATCACCCAGATCGGGTTTCCCACCCGGGACGCTATCCACTCGTCCTGGACCCGGTCGTCAGAAACATCAGGCTGAAGAAAACCCTCATCGACGGAGGTAGCGCGCTCAATATCCTGTTCGCCAAGACTTTGGACGAGATGAAGATTCCTCGTTCCGAACTATGGCCGAGCACTGCGCCCTTCCACGAGATAATTCCCGGCCTGTCATCAACTTCACTCGGGCAGATAACCTTGCCGGTAACCTTCGGGACGCGGGATAATTTCCGCATGGAAAACGTCTGCTTCGAGGTCGCTGACTTCGAGACCGCGTACCACGCGATACTCGGACGACCGGCACTCGCCAAATTCATGGCGATACCGCACTATACATACATGGTGCTGAAGATGCCTGGGCCATCAGGAGTCCTCTCCCTCCGCAGCGACATCAAGCAAGCCTTTACCTGCGACAAAGAGACCTGCGAACTGGCTCAATCACAAGATGCGGCAGTCGGGTGCGAAATCATTCGGCAAGCCGCCACAACAGAAGTCGAGAAAGATCAAGTTCCGGCAAAAAAAGCAGCGAAGTCGGGAATTTTAGCGGACTCCGACATGAAGAGGATCCCGCTGGACCCTTCCGACCCCTCCAATACTGCTCTAGTCGGGACCGGACTCGACCTCAAATAGGAAGACACGCTCATCACCTTCCTCCAAGCCAACAAGGATATCTTCGCGTGGAAAACCGTCCGACATGCCGGGCGTACCAAGGGAGGTGATCGAGCATGCCCTAAACGTGAAGACAGACGCCAAGCCAGTCAAGCAACAGCTGTGGTGCTTCGCTCAAGACCGCAAAGATGCTATTCGGGAGGAAATTACCAAGCTTCTCACAGCCGGGTTCATCAAGGAGGTCTACCACCCGGACTGGCTGGCAAACCCAGTTCTGGTCCGAAAGAAAAAGGTAAATGGTGCATGTGCATCGACTACACCGACCTCAACAAAGCATGCCCTAAGGACCCATTTGGTCTTCCCCGGATAGATCAGGTGGTTGATTCCACGGCAGGGTGCGACCTACTCAGCTTTCTCGACTGTTACTCGGGATACCATCAAATCAGCCTGAGGGAGGAAGACTGTTTAAAGACATCTTTCATCACGCCGTTTGGAGCGTACTGCTACATCACAATGCCGTTCGGTCTGAAGAATGCTGGAGCAACCTACCAACGGGCCATTCAGCGGAGTCTGCACACCCAGATCGGGCGCAACGTGGAAGCCTACGTCGACGACGTGGTGATCAAGACCAAGTCCAAAGAAGACCTCATCGCTGACTTGGAAGAAACCTTCCATAACCTTCGAAGATTCAAGATGAAGTTGAACCCGAAGAAATGCGCCTTTGGTGTGCCATCCGGAAAGTTACTCGGCTTCATCGTCTCGCATCGCGGTATCGAAGCCAACCCAGAGAAAGTCAACGCCATCAGGAACATGGCACCCCCGATTAACCTCAAAGACGTCCAAAAGCTGACAGGCTGCATGGCGGCACTCAGCCAATTTATTTCTCGACTGGGCGAACGGGGCATGCCCTTCTTCAAGCTACTCAAAAAGGCAGACAATTTCCAATGGACTCCGGAAGCCCAACAAGCCTTCGAAGACTTCAAACAATTCCTCACATCACCCCCCGTGTTGGCGTCACCTATGCCCCTGGAACAGCTAATGCTATACCTGGCGGCAACAACACAGGTAGTCAGCACGGTGCTGGTGGTTGAGCGATCCGAACAGGGTCATATTCAAAAAATACAACGGCAGTCTACTTTGTCAGCGAGATCCTTGCTGACTCGAAGACGAGATATCCGCAGGTCCAGAAGCTGCTATATGGCCTACTCATCACAGTCCGGAAGCTGGTGTATTATTTTCAAGCACACCAAGTCACGGTGGTCACAGCATTTCCACTCAGGGATATCCTTCATAATCGCGAGGCCACCGGCCGAATCGCTAAATGGGCACTCGAGTTGATGGCGTTCGACATCACCTTTCAGCCACGGACAGCAATTAAATCTCAAGCTCTAGCCGACTTCGTGGCCGAGTGGACAGAAGTTCAACTCCCAACACCAACAGCAAAGCTAGAGTACTAGACAATGTACTTCAACGGTTCTCTGCGGATCGGCGGCGCCAGGGCCGGAGTCATATTGACGTCCCCCACTAACGAAAAACTGAAGTACATCCTACAAATCCACTTCCCGGCTTCCCACAACGTCGCCGAGTACGAGGCACTTATTCACGGGCTCCGCATCGCCATATCACTCAGCATACGTCGACTGGTTGTGCGCGGGGATTCTCAACTCATGGTAAACCAAGTCATGAAAGACTGGACCTGTCTCGACGACACCATGGCGGCATACTGTCAGGAGGTCTGCAAGCTAGAAAACAAGTTCGACGGGCTGGAAATCAGACACGTCCTGCGTCAATACAACGATGCGGCAGACGAGCTGGCAAACATGGGATCCAAGCGAGAAGCAGTTTTGACTGGAATCTTTGTCGAGCAACTTATGGAGCCATCAGTCAAGAAGAAACCGGCACCGGAGCAGTCGGGAGGCGAGCCTACCCCGGCCACAGATGAGGTGCTGCACATATGTCAAGACTGGAGGACTCCTGTTGTCAAATTTCTCCTGGACGATGAACTCCCAGAAGATCGTAGTCAAGCCGAGCAGATCAAGCATCGAAGCAAAAGCGTCCTACTAGTCGGAGAAGACCTGTACCGAAGGAGCACATCCGGTGTCCTCATGAACTGCGTCACCACCGAGGAGGGCAAGCAGATCCTGCATTCGATCCACTCGGGCATATGTGGCAACCACGCTGCATCCAGGACGTTAGTCGGAAAGGCTTACCGGCAGGGATTTTTCTGGCCCACAACAGTAACAGACGCAAAAGATATCATTCGCAAGTGCGAGGGTTGCCACTTCTATGAAAGACAAACAAATCTCCCAGCCCAGGAACTCCAAACTATCCCCATTTCCTGGCCATTCGCAGTATGGGGGCTCGACATGGTCGGGCCGTTCAAGAAAGCGCCAGGAGGGTTCACACATTTATTCATCGCGGTGGATAAATTCACCAAGTGGATTGAGGCTAAACCCGGTGCAACAATTACAGCAGCAAGAGCAAAGGACTTCATCGTGACTATACTATACCGGTTCGGGGTCCCTAACCGCATCAGCACCGACAACAGTACTCAGTTCGCGGCCGGCGTATTCCAGGACTTCTGCAAAGATTTCAGCATCAAGATCTGCTACGCATCTGTGGCACACCCGCGGAGCAACGAGCAGGTCAAATGAGCCAACGGTATGGTCTTATAAGGCATCAAGGCCAGGATATTCGACCGACTACAACCATATGCGGGCCGTTGGGTACAAGAACTCCCATCCGTTCTCTGGTCTCTAAGAACCACAGTTAGTCGGGCAACAGGGCAATCCCCTTTCTTCCTGGTCTACGGTGCCGAGGCTATGCTACCGACAGAGTTACAGTTCGGCTCTCCACGAGTCCGGGCCTATTCAGAAGATGACTCCAACAATACCCGACTGGTCGAGTTAGATCAGCTGGAAGAAGCAAGAGACACCGCAACAATCTAGTCGGCAAGGTATCTTCAAAGCCTACGTCGCTACCACAATCACAATGTCCGTGGCTGCGCCTTTTTGGTCGGGCATCTCATTTTGAGGAAAATACAAACCACCAAAGACAGGCATAAATTATCCCCAATCTGGGAAGGGCCGTTTATTATACCTGAGGTTACGCGGCCAGGTGCCTACCGACTGAAGACCGAAGACGGCGCTCTCATCAGCAACTCATGGAACATAGAACAGCTACGTCCTTTCTATACCTGAGTTCTATAATTTTCATGTGTACAGTTCTTCTGACTCACTACGCCGCTTGTATCAACCGAGTAGTGAGTCGGGGGCTGCATGTATATATGTGTTCTGTCAATAACATACGAGCTTATCTTACTTCGGTTATGAAGCCTTACTACGACTGTCACATTTGCCCGAGTACAGCTTCTTACTTTGAACGTTTTTATTAAGTTCTAACAGACTAACTCGGTGCATACTACACGGTCGAGTAAAGCTAATGACAACCGAGTAATGAGCTTGGGGGCACTGCACACATATTTACACATGCTTGTTTACAAAAGTTTATATATACCGACTACATAACATGTTGCCCTTACAGACCCAGGTCTCGGGTAATTATTTCAGCAGTCGGCTTCGCCCGGGCAATCAGCTCCAGTGCCTCCTCGGGCGTCGTCTCTTCGGCAAACCCCTCCCTGATGGCTTCAATATCTACCCTTGGGTAGATGGACTTGGTCATCGCCAGGGTCTGGGCCACGCCAGCGACAACATGCTCATCTGTGTACTTTTTCAAGGCACTCAGTGCATCCTCGAGACACGCCTCTATCTGGGGGATTCTGCTGCAACTGGTCCCCACAGGGCGGGGATCTATGAGGTCAAGGAGCCCTTTCACGGACCCGCCAAGGGCCTCCCGTGACTCCCTGATCACTCTTATCTCCTCTGTGTAGAACCGATACTGGGCTTGGACATTGGTTCTCATATCTGCCCAGGTCCACCGGCAAGTAAACCTGTCAGATTCGGCTACAGACGGAACGACTAATGGATTAGCTAAGATCACAGTCAGGTTGGGGACTTACTTTCATAGTCGGCCTCCCACCCGGCCACGGTCTTCTCCAGTTCAGCTTTTTCCTTACCGAGCTTGACGACGGCCTCCTTCAACTTGGCCTTCTCCCGGTCAAGCTCGGTGTTGGCCTTTGTCAGGTCGGCCTTGACCTTCTCAAGCTCGGCCCTGGCTTCTTCGGCCTCCTTCAGCTGCGATTCCCTCTCTGTTCGGGTCTTTAACTCCACTTCGAGGGCTGCACCACAGATTAGCCAAGAGCTCAACCGTGCAGTCATGACATAACTGTGCAGTTGGGAACAACGCAGCTGGATGAATTTATCAACGGTTCGGTCGGGAAGATATATTCGGGGATTTTACCTCTGATCTTTCCGGCTAGGGCCCATGTCTCCGCCCTGAGCTGATCGGCGCCACTCTTCAGCCAGGCCTCCCTCCTCGCATGACGCTCCTCCATCTCGGCCACCTCGACCAAGATTTCCGTCATCGCCTCATTGCGGTCGACAAGCTTCGGCTCAGGATAAGAGACAAATCAAGGATGGAGTCAGACGTCAAAACAAGAAGATTACCAAGACTCTGCCACAAGAATCATACTGCAACTCCCTTGGACCCACTGATAGAGGTGCGAAGCAAACTTTCGCGCTCTCCCCTTGCGATGACTTCATCAAGCCTGAAGCTCTTCACTGTCCCGTTAGGAGCCGTCCATGTGAATGTCCGGGGCATCACACGTGGAGGAGCTTCGATCCGAGGCAGGTGTGGGATCTCCGGCGGTGGCAACGATGACGACGACGACCACAACGGCGATGGGGTCCCGGCCTCAACACCACCGTCCCCCGCGACCTCGGGGACCGACTCAGGGGCTCTGGCCGCGGCCTCCACAACGGGCAATGCTTCAGGGGCTGGAGCCTCAACCTCAGCAGCCGCCTCTTGGTCGGGTGGCGACAGCAACCCTGTAGTCGGGATCACCTCGGTCTCCGTGACCAGGCTGGCCATTGGCTCAGCAGGTGTGTTCGCGGCCGCCGGCTCAGCTAGGGCAGGCTCGTCAAGGGGAGCGGTCGGATTGATCTCCTTGAGATCGATATCGGCCCGCTTCCTGCATGATGAAATAATACATCAGGACACTGCTTCAACATACAAGGATTTCAGAAGACCCGGAGCAGCGCACCTCTTGGAGAACTTCAGCTTCTTGCCGGGCAACCCGGTCCCCGGTGGAGCGCTAGCTCTAGCAATCGGCCCGGTCGGCGTCACAGTCGGCGGTGGCGCATCAGCCCGAGTTAGCTCTGATTCCGGTGTGGTCGGCTTGGGCGCCCCCACCCCTGGCGGCGTCTACTCTGGCCGGCCTCTTGGTGGCGCTGTGGCCGGGCCCAACAATGTCGGGCTCAAACCCGCAGGTCTCAACCTAGGACTTGATCGCTTGGGCGCTGCGGTGATGGCGTCCTTTATTTTCAGGCTTCCAGCCATGGCGCGCGCCGTCATGGCCCCCTCGCCTTGATACAAAATCGGCTTCTTCCCCGCTCTCTTGGAGTTGGGTTGGGCAGCAGAGGGACTCCTCGGCCTCTTCTTCGACGCGACGGCCGACAACGGGCGGGAGTCTTCATCAAACTCCAAGCACCACTACAAGAAATTCAACAAGATGCAACATATATTGCCGGGGACTTAGACAACCGAGTCTGCAGGCATGCGCTACAAAGGAAAGACGGATGTTACCTCGGACCGGGGCCAGTTGCGCCTGTAAGACGCAATGCGTCTCTTCTTGTCTTCGGTTTCAATTACCCCGCTGGAGAAGTATCCGAACAGGGTCTCCGTCACCTTCTGCTCGTTGGCCGACTCCCGGCTGAGCCGGTCAGGGTCATGTTTTCCCTGGTAATCCCAGCCGAACGCGCTCCTCAGCTTCAGGGGCTGGAAGCGCCGAGTCAGGAACCGCCTGGCCACCCAGGGACCAGTCAGGCCGGCCTTCTTGAAATTATCCAGCTTCGTCAGCAGTTGGTGTACTTGACCCACCTCTTTGTAGGTCGGGTCCGCCGACCAATTCGGCAAAACTACCGGCGGCGAGCCGGTGAACGGCCGCAAGGAGGGAGCCAGATCTACGCAATAAAACCACTCCTTGTGCCAGCCCATCAAGGAGGATTTCAAGGGAAGATCAAGATATGACTTCTTTCTATCGCTCCTCAACTGAAGACCAGCCCCCCCCCCCCCAATTATGCTGATGTTATTTTTGGAGGGCTGGGGTTTAATGTGGAACAAATGCCTAAAGAAGTTGAAATGAGGTTCCACACCCAAATAGCACTCGCACAGGGTGACAGATAGAGATCTGAAGAATCGAGTTGGGATTCAAATGCACCAACTCTAGCTTATAGAAGTCAAGGATACGGCGGAAGAAATTGGAAGACAGAAGGCATAAGCCTCGATCGAAAAAAGAGGCGAAAACTACCGTTTCACCGGGTCGGGGATTTGGGCTCGACTCATCCCTGGCCAACCGCCAGCGAAGCACCTCTTGGCTAGGGAACTTCAGTTCGCTCTCTAGCCGCTTCAGCTTCACCGAGCCACAATCCGAAATCGGCCAAGAACTCCCCGGCGCCCCCGCAAGATCCGAGGCTTTCGGCATGACTGGAGGCGGTGAGATTTGGGGAAAAGCAAATCGGGGGCTTGGAACAAACGGAGAGGATTGGAATCGCCCGAGTTCGGGTGGGGAATAGCAGCAGCTAACCCTAGCCGGGCGGGAGGCGAAAAGTTGGGCGCGAAGGTGGAAGACGAAGCGATTGGCTGATTTGGGGAAGATGAAGGAATCTTTTTCTCTCTCCCTGCTTTTATAGAGCCGATGCCAACTAGATGGGCTTGGGCCTACACAGTCAGCACTGGGCCGACAAGATATGAGTTCCTACAGTTGCATGCTCCATGTGGGTCGCTCGCAGGCTAAGTTGAAATTATAGTGCTGGTGCTACTAACAGGAGCCGATGAGGTAAACAGATATGCTTCATGAGAGCCTTATTGCTAAACATATGTGTTTGGGTATCTGTTTTATTCACCAGGTTTCGAGTAGTGCACTACTCGGGAGAGACTATAAATATCTTTTCCCGCTGACATGATGCGGAGGAGTCAAACTTTTGAGTGGGACGCCACTCGGAAAAGACTATAAACCCCCTTTTCCAGCTGATGCGACGCTGAAGAGTCCCATATACGAGTAGCATCCTACTTGGCAAGACTATAAACACATATTCCGACTGACATGAAGTCGAAGAGTCCTACATACAAGTAGTCTCCTACTCGGCAAGACTATAAAGTTTATTCCGGTTGACATGATACCGAAGAGTCTCAAATACCAGTAGTAATCTACTCGGGAAAGACTTCCAGGTTAAAGATCTTTGACTTTATGTTTAATTGTCTTCACAATTAAGCACAAAGTCGGGGGCTACACCTATTAGGTGCGCCTATTCGGCGCACGATATTCATATATCTTTATGAAGCCCTTCATAGCCTCGCTGCCAGCTGATATGAAGCAAGACTCGGAAGAAGACTTACTCGGACAAAGGGTACTCAGGAGCACTGCACTCGGGCAATCTTCACCGTGGAGGATGAGCACTCGGCATCAGCTGTGACTCAACTATGAAGGTCTCAGGGGCTACTGTGGAGGCCATGGACCCTGGGTACCTCATTATCAGTATATGGGCCACTCGGATAGCGGATGGGCTGAACCATGTAATTAGAGATAAAATAGCACCCGGCAGGCTTTGCCTTGTATAATGAGGAAACATAGTCTTAGTCGGATAGGGCTCTATCTCTAAGAAGGATATCCCTTGGCTGTATCCGGCTGGGATCCTTATCATGTACCCCTGTCCCCTAGTATATAAAGGGAGGCAGGGCGCCCCTTAGGGCAAGGACTACAAGATCATCGATCATCAAACACCTCAGAGGAATAACACCTCAACTGGATGTAGGGTATTACCTCACATCGAGGGCCTGAACCAGTATAAACCTTTTGTGTTCCTCTGCAATCCACCGAATTCACCTTCGCCGAGTAGCCCTATAGTTTTATTGCCGGTGCAAAGCATCGACACAAGCCTGCACACAAACAAGGACTTTAAAGTGTTGAACCTCTCAGCCCTTGCTTGGTTCTCAAACATACCACGCAACCCCACAATGATATTGTAAGCATTTGTGTTCTCATATTGCTTCTGAAGCACATAGGACATTGTGGCAAGCATGAGATAGCTCACATCAAGGGAATTGTTCGTGTGCTTCTCACAAGCTCTCCGTGCAGCCACAGAAGCATTTGTAGACAAGTTCTCAGGAAAAGAAGTCTCAAGGACATACTCCTTGTGCTCTTGCTTGAGAACAATTCTCAAGTTGCGATACCAATCCATAAAGTTTGTTCCATTGAGTTTTTCTTTCTCAAGAACAGATCGCAAATTAAAACAACTGGATGCTACATTAGCTGACATGATCTACAACATAAGAATATGCAAAGTTTAGCACTATGTTTATGTTCATCTTTTATTAAACCATTTAACAAAAGACTCCCACTATGTGTTTTGCAACAAAACTCCCTCTAAGTTACATAGTGGGTCAAGATCCTCATTTCACTAGTTCCTAGTGAGCTTTGGCATCACGGCTAGAAAACTGGTGACATGGGTAAGCAACACCTTGCTGATCACATCCCTATGTGACTCTTGCTTGTTGGGTGGCCTCACTATGCCCCAGCCCCAACCTGTGCCCCAAGATCCAAAACTGTTTTGATGACCTTGTGTTAACGCCAAAATTTGGCACGGTTCGCGTCGGACTCGGTTAAGGAAAGAAGTGATATCAGCCGTTGGGAGCTAATCCAGAAGAAGCCGGATTCGGGAAGGAATCGTGAAGACCACGCTATGGTAGTTAATTACCTTATCTATAAATTAGGTAGTTTTGATAATTTTTAGGAAAACCTGATCTCGTATCCGACCAGGGCTTGTTAGTTTTCCTTTTATAGATAGGAAGTTGTGTGCCATGTCCTATAAGGACTCATGTAACTCGGGGTATAAATACGTATGCCCGGGGACCTTGTAATCTATCCACACAGATCAATCAAATTCGGCGCATCGCCACCCTTTCGACGGGTTCTTGTTTCTCGAGCGGGGCTGCATCGGTTAGGTCCGAACTCCTGCGAGAAGGCAAGACTCGTCACCCCTTACCCAGGTGTATCTGCCCTGTCTACGGCTGCATCGGTTCGGTCCGACCTCTTAGGCCGATCAGGTATACCACATCACGCGTGCGTAGATCTTATCAGCTTACTGGGGGCGATTTATCATCAGTTCGTGCTGCATCGGTTGGGTCCGACCTACTGAGCTGCCAGCGATAAATCATTCCTGCTAGGTTGATGGTTTTTGCACAAGTGTCTTATCGGAATGTATAGCCGGTAAGTTATCATATACATCACGATTGCATTAGATCTATCGGCTCATCGAGGTTCTTTTATCATTATTAATCTGTGCTGCATCAGTTAGGTCTGAACTACTAGATTGATAATAATAGATTTATCCTTGTCGAGCCGATCGGTGTATATGCGACGTTCTATCGGAGTGCTTAGCCGATAGGTTATCTTTTTATAAAGCCGACTGTATTATCTTTACTATTCTGGTCATCTATATTATCATCGGTTTTCTAGCCGATGCACATGTGTTTCCTTGGCAGTCGGCTAGCTTACTATTCTGCCTATCTATTTTATCATCGGCTTCTAGCCGATGCACATGTTATACTGACAGCTTATCTATTTGCTTATAGCGTTATCGGTTTCCTAGCCGATACACAGGTGCCATCGGCCATCGGCTACAAGGAACCTACATCAGTCCGGATCGGCCGATAGCCGATGTGCAATTGCTGCTGACCCGGGCACGAGCACAAGCGAGGACCCGGGAGCGAGGACCTGGGCACGAGGACCCGGACACGGGCATGAGACCCGGGCACGGACAGCTGGGGCCCGGACAAAGTTTTACCATCGGCTTTCAGCCGATGCTCAAGCATTCCTTCGGCAATCGGCTAGCGGGATTCTTATTGGCCGATTGAATCCCTGAGCTAATATTCTCCTTGTCAATTGCGGGGTCAAATTGACTGGCACGCCTACGAACCTCAAATATTTTAGGACCTGCACTGGAGCTAAGCAGATCTCCCAGGCCTTCATATGTTCAATCGCATCAAACCAGATCATCAACAAGCTTCTTGGCACACCTGGTGGTTTTTGGTGCGAACACCTTGTTAAGTAAACCAAATGCTTCCACATGTAGATGTCCGACATCTACCCCAAATAATGATGATAACCAACTGCATCCTACTTTGGTAGGCCTACAATATGGTGATCATTATCTTTTGGTGCAACATATGGAAGAGCATAAATACCTAATTTTTATTATAAGGGACTCTATCCTACCATAGCAACATATCACATATATAATGGCATAAGAGTAAGATAGAATTAGTATGGCCCAAAAGGATGGTGATCCCCATCTCCATGTACGTGTAGATGATCTTCATCCTCCACATCTCTGCTTTGGGTCATCATGCTTGAAAACTTGTAACCTCAAGTCTAGGCTACTACCTATAATAGCTAGCAATTGAAGATTACAAGAATGGATTCAAGCACTAAGGTCGACATGCAGGTCATTAAATACAATTAAGACAGCTAACAAAAGCTGAAAAATCATGACACGCAGGTCATGAACGAATGTTACATGCATCATATACATCTCATACATTCCAAATAAGCTATAGGGCCATACTAATTCACATCATTCCCTGCAAAAAAACAAGTTAGATGTAGAATCGCATTCTACCGAACGATGTGAACCCATGACGCTATACAAGGGGGGTTCGCACGGCGATCCCGCTTGTATAGCGGGCGGAGGGTCGAGGGGGGAGCCGCCCCCCGCAAGTTTCAGGGCAGCGCCCTGAACACTCTACGAAATTCACAGATCCAATCTATGAAATCGCTATGAAAAAACTATTCGGCATAACCACCTTATGCCGATCCGAGACAATCTCCAGGACTCTAGTTTTTCCACTGGCCCAGGGCTATCACTAGCATTCGGCATAACCACCTTATGCCGATCCGAGACAATCTCTAGGGCGCTAGTAGTCTTATGATCCGCGCCTCATTTATCCCTATTCATAACCTACTAGCATTCGGCATAACCACCTTATGCCGATCCGAGACAATCTCCAGGGCGCTAATAGTGTTATGATCCGCATCTCAACTAACCCCTATTCACGGATTGATCTTATCAACCCATGCCTTCATCGATCCATCACATGAACCGACTAATCTAGACTGCAATAGATCTAATCTACTACTCCCGCATATCAACATATGCGATGATCCAGATCACAAACTACGCAAGATGGCTCTAATACCACTGAAGGAGTACGCGTTGGCTACGATAGCAGAAAACAAAAATTTCTACCGCGCACACCAAGACATCATGTGAGAGAGGAATCATGGATCATTACCACTAGATGTGCAGTGTAGCGGAAGAAGGGTTGGAGAAGCCGGTCCAACCACGCGCGCGTCAAGGTAGTAGTGGAAGTAGTCGATCTCCTGCCGATCAACGCTGCAACGAGCAGCGCCTCTACCGGTATTCACATGTCCGGGGCTGGAACGCCGATCGCGAGTGTACTAGCACTCGTGAGCGGCTAGGGTTTTGGCTCGGGAGGTGGCGGCTAGGGTTTAGCTCGAGGCCAACAGAAAAACACACATGTCAATCTCCTCGGCCCCTCGCCTCCCTATATATAGACCTCCTTACTCCAACCTCGTGGACCAAGGCCCAGTAAGAGTCTACTTGGATCTCTATCCGAATCAAGCCCATATTCGAATCACATTCGAATAAGTGTTCCAGCCCGTTAAGCGTGCGACCCTGTAGGTTCACGTATATTTTGTCATGACCCGGAAACGCCTTTCTGGTCACCCAGTTAATAGCGGCCTCTAGCAAGGCATATTAACCCCAAAATATACGTAAAGATCATATCGGCTGAACCTGTAATGTCCTCATGTACAAATCCCTTTGCCTCACGATATCGATTGAGCTCAAGGCGAGACTTGTGTCATCCTCTTAATAGCTCAATCACTCTCTCGATCCTATGATGGATTACAAACTTGTGATTGACACCTCAATCACCCTAGCATGGCCATGCACTTCCATAATCCATTATATCGAGGGGCCCAAAGATATCTCTCCCGTCAGGAGGGCAAATTCTATCTTGATTATTCACATCCCACTACATGTTTCATAGCAAACCCGAAGACTACTTTTATAACTACCCAGTTACGGAGTAGTGTTTAGTAGTCCCAAAATAAGCTACTACATATGTTGGGAACCATGATGATCTCAAGTCTAAGGACTCTACATAAACACTACTTGAGACTAACTGATGACACATGAAATCTCTGCAGTATCTCATGGCGGGTCTATCCAACATATGTTCACTAACATATGTCCATATTATCGATTTGGTATCTTCATACCATGATCCATGAGACATGATCATCAATCAATACATATGCTGATATTAGAATCATATTTGTTCCTCATATGATATATGATCAGGGATCATTTAGAAATAGCAACATTTGACATTAAGAGTCTCATGAATAAGTCACGTACTCATTGATCAATAATGATAATGTCTATTTTAAGGAACCAATCAATACATTATAAACATAGCATGTGATATATGTAACATCTCCATGTTGCCTCTAGGGCATATCACTAACAGTGGTTTCACTAGAGAACACGATTAGGCCAAGGAGAGGTTGCTAATGGTGAGGCATTATCTCCACTGATGGAGTTTGATGTGGAGATCATTGGCTATGGTGGCTCTGACTGACGCCAACGCGTGCAGTGTGGCGTGGCGTGTTCCTGGGCGTGAGAGCGAGCTGGGGCGGTTTCTCTAGCTGGCAGGTGGGTCCAGGGAGTCAGTGGGTCCCACTTGGCAGTGTAATTGGAGAGGTTGTCAAATCTGGAAAGCTGTGCCATTTTGCTGTTTTTCATTGATGGTTTCACCGATCTTCAAAGGGTTTCTATAGTTTGGAAAATTCATGTGTGAAGATGAATATGTGTTCTACTAACCTGCCAAGTTCCAAAGCTAGGGGCCTTATAATTTTAATGTGGCAAAAAGATGAATAGGCTTGGTGACACTGTTTTCTGTAGTCTCTTTTATTCCCTAGGGCTTTGCACTTATCGTTTTATGTGTTTCCTTTCAGAATTAAATCAAGCCAGATTTTCTTGTTGTAGGGTTTACTTTAATACACACTTTGGTAGGAGGGCACTGCATGAACAGTTTTTATTTTATTTGGTGAAAATAAGAATTAAGCAATTTATTTTGGCTAGTTCTCCTAGTTTTGCTGATTTGAAGGATTTTATTGAAGTACCAATTGAAGTGATAAAATCATGTAAAATTTAAAGTAGATTAATTTGGTGTATAGTGATTAAAGGAATTTTTCCATGATTTTATGTTAATCCAATTATTTTTAGAAATTCCTTAGCCTATACAAATGCATATGCATCCTAGTATGGAAATGCACTTTAAGTTCTAAAAACAATCAAAAGAAGGCATGCACATGAAATGGTAATGAATCTATTTATCTCTATATTTTTATGTCAAACTTTTATTTATACACTTTTAGTCATATTACATTTTCTATTTTTGTAAACTAATTCTTAAAAATCTTTATGCACCAACCGTAAGCATTTTAACTTAATCAAAATTCTTACGCACAATTGAATATGTATTACTTCCATTTTCATTTGACCTTAAGAGGGTTTTAGAAATTTGTAGTATGGGTTCCTGTGCCATGTTTTATATTCTCTTATATTTTTATATTTTCACCTAGGGTGAGTTTTTGAGTAAATTGAAAATTTGACTATAAAAGTTTTAGCGTACCCCTTTTTAAGATTTACTCTAGTAAATCTACCTCTTATTTTACTCCCTTGTATAGAAACTATAGGATTTTACTTTCGAGGGATTTTTATTAATTTATTTCAGATAAAATTTTGAAATTAGAAATTTGGGTATGTTACACCGTGACTCTCTCGTGAAGCTCGATTTCGATCGGTAAACGATTAGCTATCTGTGCATAGAGGTGACAACACACCTATAAGTAAACAAATAACTAAAACCCACCCACCGAGCACCACTCATTGCCTATGGGTAAAATTTTCACTATATGTTCATCAACGTTTATCTCGTGATCGACGATGCGTTGTCAGTAAATTATTAACTATCAGACAAAAGTGAGTCGACAAAATGATTAACTAATAGTAAACGATTAACTATAATCCCTTTGGACCACTAGTTGTATCCAATCCACCGATACCCACTATTTTGACATCGATAAAAAAATCACTATAGTAAACTGGTATTTTTGCGCGGGATGTATATCGATGTGTCTGTCTCTAGTAATCGGAATACTACTGGATTTCTCTGCGATAACTGGGCTCGCTCGCAGAGGGGGGGTCTGTGAGGTGCGCGTTATATCTAAACCACGCGCTGCGCGCGCGGTAGTATATATATATATATATATATATATATATATATCATCAAACCTATTCCTCACATCAACCAACAAATACAAACAAAAGGAGTAAACTTAGAAAATTTTACCTTGCTCTACCACCTCCAATCAAAATGCCCCCAAAAAACTATAAATTTCTATTGCATTTGAGGAGAATTTTTGTTGAGAGGAGGAGAGAGAGGCAGAGGAAGTGCGTTCTGTTGGACCAAGAGGAAGGAAAGAAAGGAAGTGTTGGACTCGGGCGGACAGCGCAGGGTTAAGTCTCCTATCTCAGCATCAATCGTCAAGACACGTAGCCCTAAGATAGGGGAAGTAAGCACTAGCCATGTTGACGCTGACTGCTTTACCTCTTCCATGAACCCATGACAGCCCTACCAACTCTCCCAAGCTGACCAGGATCCATTTTTATTAAGTTTTTTTGTAGGATCCATTTTTGAAATATGTTTTCAAAAGAGTGAAGTGAACTAACGGTTCCTAAACTTGTCACACTGTGTCATTTAGGTCCCTATACTTTGAAAATTACGATTCAAGTCTCAGAACTTGTTTAAGTGTGTCATTTTGGTCCAAATTCAGGATTCTATGTGGCATCGAAGTGGCTGCTACCTCCCTGCTTCTTTCTCCCCTCTCTCTTCCTTTCCTTTTCCTTCCTACAACATCTAGGTGCCATCCTTCACGGAAGAGGAAGGGGATACGGTGGCTGTAGCAAAGTCCTCGGCCCAATGGTGCACGTGGTGGGCTCCACATTCACGGCTAGGACCGCATAGTAGCCATTGCGGAGGGCGGTGTCGCCCTCACCGGCTAGGACGGCTATGGAGGCCATGGGCCCTGGGTACCTCATTACCAGCATATGGGCCACTCGGATAGAGGATGAGCCGAACCATGTAATTAGAGATAAGATAGCATCCGGTAGGCTTTGCCTTGTATAATAAGGAAACATAGTCTTAGTCGGATAGGACTCTATCTCTAAGAAGGAAATCCCTTGGCCGTATCCGGCTGGGATCCTTATCATGTACCCCTGTCTGCTAGTATATAAAGGGAGGCAGGGCACCCCTCAGGGTGACGACAACAAGATCATCGATCATCAAACACCTCAGAGGAATAACACCTCAACTGGACGTAGGGTATTACCTCACATCGAGGGCCTGAACCAGTATAAATCTTCTGTGTTCCTCTGCAATCCACCGAATTCACCTTCACCGAGTAGCCCTATAGTTTTATTGCCGGTGCAAAGCATCGATAGTTGGCGCGCCAGGTAGGGGCTCCAGCGAATTCCTCATCAGAAGATTCAATGGATTCAATCAACGAAGTCAACAGCAATAAGTTCTCCCTGGAGACGCAATAACCTTCGGGAGCTTTGATTTCATTGCCGATCAACTCGGCAATCTCACCTTGGCTGAGGCAGATCCAATCTTGCCAGCCGAGGAACTAGCCGACATTGCGCCAGTCGGCCCGCAGGACACCGCCATCTCCTTCAACAACTTACTGCGGCAGTCCTTCACATCGCCGAGCATCGGGACAACCCTCTCCTTCGGCGTCCGACTTGCGCTAGGCCTTGAGCCAGCCCGGGTTGGGCCGAGAAGGGGAGAGGTTGTTAATCTCCCTCACAGCTCCGGCGACGCTGCGCACCAACCACATCTTCAGGGGGCCACTCGCGTACGAGTCCAAGCGCAAACAGAAGCTTTCAGCGCGCGACATCAACACGGTCTCCACAGCGGACACCCCCCAATAACTGCGCTGGTCAGAGATGGCCACTACCTTCAATCGCGCAGATCACCCAGATCGGGTTTCCCACCCGGGACGCTATCCACTCGTCGACGAAGGTAGCGCGCTCAATATCCTGTTCGCCAAGACTTTGGACGAGATGAAGATTCCTCGTTCAGAACTACGGCCGAGCACTGCGCCCTTCCACGGGATAATTCCCGGCCTGTCATCAACCCCACTCGGGCAGATAACCTTGCCGGTAACCTTCGGCATGCGGGATAACTTCCGCACGGAAAACGTCTGTTTCGAGGTGGCCGACTTCGAGACCGCGTACCACGCGATACTCGGACGACTAGCACTCGCCAAATTCATGGCGATGCCGCACTATACATACATGGTGCTGAAGATGCCTGGGCCAGCAGGAGTCCTCTCCCTCCGCAGCGACATCAAGCAAGCCTTCACCTGCGACAAGGAGAGCTGCGAACTAGCTCAATCACAAGAGGCCGCAGTCGGGCGCAATAGCATCAAGTTCCGGCAACAAAAAGCAGCAAAGTCGGGAATTTCAGCAGACTCCGACACGAAGAAGATCCCCCTGGACCCTTCCGACCCCTCCAAGACTGCTTTAGTCGGGACCGGACTCAACCCCAAATAAGAAGACACGCTCGTCACCTTCCTCCAAGCCAACAAGGATATCTTCGCGTGGAAACCGTCCGACATACCGGGCGTACCAAGGGAGGTGATCGAGCACGCCCTAAACGTGAAGACAGACGCCAAGCCAGTCAAGCAACGGCCGTGGTGCTTCGCACAAGACCGCAAGGATGCTATCCGGGAGGAGATTACCAAGCTCCTCGCAGCCGGGTTCATCAAAGAGGTCTATCACCCGGATTGGCTGGCAAACCCAGTTCTGGTCCGGAAGAAAAACGGTAAATGGCGCATGTGCGTCGACTACACCGACCTCAACAAAGCGTGCCCCAAGGACCCATTTGGTCTTCCCCGGATAGATCAGGTGGTTGATTCCACAGCAGGGTGTGACCTACTCAGCTTTCTCGACTGTTACTCGGGATACCATCAAATCAGCCTGAGGAAGGAAGACTGTTTAAAGACATCTTTCATCACGCCATTTGGAGCGTACTGCTACATCACAATGTTGTTTGGTCTGAAGAATGCTGGAGCAACCTATCAACGGGCCATTTAGCGGTGTCTGCACACCCAGATCGGGCGCAACGTGGAAGCCTACATCGACGACGTGGTGATCAAGACCAAGTCCAAAGAAGACCTCATTGCTGACTTGGAAGAAATCTTCCAAAACCTTCGAAGATTCTAGATGAAGTTGAACCCGAAAAAATGCGCCTTCGGTGTGCCATCCGGAAAGTTACTCGGCTTCATCGTCTCGCACCGCAGTATCGAGGCCAACCCAGAGAAAGTCAACGCCATCAGGAACATGGCACCCCCGACTAACCTCAAAGACATCCAGAAGCTGACAGGTTGCATGGCGGCACTCAGCCGGTTTATTTCCCAACTGGGCGAACGGGGTGTGCCCTTCTTCAAGCTCCTCAAAAAGGCGGACAACTTCCAATGGGCTCCGGAAGCCCAGCAAGCCTTCGAAGACTTCAAACAATTTCTCACATCACCTCCCGTGTTGGCGTCACCCATGCCCCAAGAACCGCTAACGCTATATCTGGCGGCAACCACTCAAGTAGTTAGCACAGTATTGGTGGTGGAGTGATCCGAACAGGGTCATATTCAGAAAATACAACGGCCAGTCCACTTCGTCAGCGAGGTCCTTGCCGACTCCAAAACAAGATATCCGCAGGTCCAGAAGCTGCTATACAGCCTACTCATCACAGTCCGGAAGCTGGTGCATTATTTTCAAGCACATCAAGTCACGGTGGTCACAGCATTTCCACTCGGGGATGTCCTTCATAATCGCGAGGCCACCGGCCGAATCGCTAAGTGGGCACTCGAGTTGATGGCATTCGACATCACCTTTCAGCCACGGACAGTGATTAAATCTCAAGCTCTAGCCGATTTCGTGGCCGAGTGGACAGAAGTTCAACTCCCAACACCAACAGCAAAGCTAGAGTACTGGACAATGTACTTCGACGGTTCTCTATGGATCGGCGGCGCCGGGGCCGGAGTCATATTGGCGTCCCCCACTGGCGAAAAACTAAAGTACGTCCTACAAATCCACTTCCCGGCTTCCCACAACGTCGCTGAGTACGAGGCACTTGTTCACGGGCTCCATATCGCCATATCACTCGGCATACGTCGACTGGTTGTGCGTGGGGATTCTCAACTCGTGGTAAACCAAGTCATGAAAGACTGGACCTATCTCGACGACACCATGGCGGCATACTGTCAGGAGGTCCGCAAGCTGGAAAACAAGTTCGACGGGTTGGAAATCACACATGTCCTACGTCAATACAACGACGCGGCAGACGAGCTGGCAAACATGGGATCCAAGCGAGAAGCAGTTCCAACTGGAATCTTTGTCGAGCAACTTATGGAGCCATCAGTCAGGAAGAAACCGGCACCGGTGCAGTCGGGAGGCGAGCCTACCCCAGCCACAGATGAGGTGCTGCACATATGTCAAGACTAGAGGACTCCCGTTGTCAAATTCCTCCAGGACGTTGAACTCCCAGAAGATCACAGTCAAGCCGAGCAGATCAAGCGTCGAAGCAAAAGCTTCCTACTAGTCGGAGAAGACCTGTACTGAAGGAGCGCATCCGGTGTCCTCATGCGCTGCGTCACCACCGAGGAGGGCAAGCAAATTCTGAATTCGATCCACTCGGGCATATGTGGCAACCATGCTGCATCTAGGACGTTAGTCGGAAAGGCTTACCGGCAGGGATTTTTCTGGCCCACAGCAGTAACAGACGCCAAAGATATCGTTCGCAAGTGCGAGGGTTGCCAGTTCTACGCAAGACAAACAAATCTCCCAGCCCAGGAACTCCAAACTATCCCCATTTCCTAGCCATTCGCAGTATGGGGGCTCGACATGGTCGGGCCTTTCAAGAAAGCACCAGGAGGGTTCACACATTTATTCGTCGCGGTGGATAAATTCACCACGTGGATTGAGGCTAAACCCGTTGCAACAATTACAGTGGCATGAGCAAAGGACTTCATCATGATTATACTATACCGGTTCGGGGTCCCTAACCGCATCATCACCGACAACGGTACTCAGTTCGCGGCCGGCGTATTCCAAGACTTCCTCAAAGATTTCGGCATCAAGATCTGCTACGCATCTATGGCACATCCGCGGAGCAACGGGTAGGTCGAACGAGCCAACGGTATGGTCTTACAAGGCATCAAGGCCAGGATATTCGACCGACTACAGCCATACGCGGGCCGGTGGATACAAGAACTCCCATCGGTTCTCTGGTCTCTCCGAACCACGGTTAGTCGGGCAACAGGGCAATCCCCTTTCTTCCTGGTCTACGGTGCCAAGACTATGCTACCGACAGAGTTACAGTTCGGCTCTCCGCGAGTCCGGGCTTATTCAGAAGATGACTCCAATAATACCCGACTGGTCGAGTTAGATCAGCTGGAAGAAGCAAGAGACACCGCAACAATCTAGTCGGCAAGGTATCTTCAAGGCCTACGGCGCTACCACAATCGCAATGTCCATGGCCGTGCCTTTTTGGTCGGGGATATCGTTCTAAGGAAAATACAAACCACCAAAGACAGGCACAAATTATCCCCAATCTGGGAAGGGCTGTTCATTATAGCTGAGGTTACGCGGCCAGGCGCCTACCGACTGAAGACTGAAGGCGGTGTTCTCATCAGTAACTCATGGAACATTGAACAGCTACGTCCTTTCTATACCTGAGTTCTATAATTTTCATGTGTACATTTCTTCTGACCCACTACGCCGCTTGTATCAATCGAGTAGTGAGTCGGGTGTTGCAAGTATATATGTGTTCTGTCAATAACATACGAGCTTATCTTACTTCGGTTATGAAGCCTTACTATGACTGTCACATTTGCCTGAGTACAGCTTCTTACTTTGAACGTTTTTATTAAGTTCTGACAGACTAACTCAGTGCATACTACACGGTCAAATAAAGCTAATGGCAACTGAGTAATAAGCTTGGCGGCACTGCACACATATTTACACATGCTTGTTTACAAAAGTTTATATATACCAACTACATAACATGTTGCCCTTATAGACCCAGGTCTCGGGTAATTATTTCAGCAGTCGGCTTCGCCCGGGCAATCAGCTCCAGCGCCTCCTCGGGCGTCGTCTCTTCGGCAAACCCCTCCCCGATGGCTTCAATATCTGCCCTTGGGTAGATGGACTTGGTCATTGCCAGGGTCTGGGCTACGCCGGCAACAACATGCTCATCCGAGTACTTTTTCAAGGCACTCGGTGCATCCTCGAGACGCGCCTCTATCTGGGGGACTCTGTTGCAACTGGTCCCCACAGGGCGGGGATCTATGAGGTCGAGGAGCCCTCTCACGGACCCGACGAGGGCCTCTCGTGACTCCCTGATCACTCTTATCTCCTCAGTGTAGAACCGATACTAGGCCTAGACATTAGCTCTCATGTCTGCCCAAGTCCACCGGCAAGTAAACTTGTTAGATTCGGCTATAGACGGAATGACTACTGGATTGGCTAAGATCATGGTCAGGTCAAGGACTTACTTTCGTAGTCGGCCTCCCACCCGGCCACGGTCTTCTCCAGTTCGGCTTTCTCCTTACCGAGCTTGACGATGGCCTCCTTCAACTCGGCCTTCTCCCGGTCAAGCTTGGTGTTGGCCTTTGTCAGGTCGGCCTTGACCTTCTCAAGCTCGGCCCTGGCTTCTTCGGCCTCCTTCAGCTGCGATTCTCTCTCTGTTCGGGTCTTCAACTCCGCTTCGAGGGCTGCACCACAGATTAGCCAAGAGCTCAACCATGCAGTCATGACATAACTGGGCAGTCGGGAACGACGCAGCTGGATGAATACATCAACGGTTCGGTCAGGAAGATATATTCGAGGATTTTACCTCTGATCTTTCCAGCTAGGGCCCAAGTCTCCTCCCTGAGCTCATCGGCGCCACTCTTCAGCTAGGCCTCCCTCCCCGCATGACGCTCCTCCATCTCGGCCTTCAATGCCCGGAGCTACTCCAATTCTGCGAGGTGGGGAGCCACCTCGACCAAGATTTCCGTCATCGCCTCATTGCGGTCGACAAGCTTCTGCTCAGGATAAGAGACAAATCAAGGACGAAGTCAGACGTCAAAACAAGAAGATTGCCAAGACTCTACCACAAGAATCATACCCCAACTCCCTTGGACCCGCTGATAGTGGCGCGAAGCAAGCTTTCGCGCTCTCTCCTCGCGACAACTTCATCAAGGCTGAAGCTCTTCACTGTCCCATCAGGAGCCGTCCATGTGAATGTCCGGGTCATCACACGTGGAGGAGCTTCAATCCGAGGCAGGTATGGGATCTCCGACGGCGGCGACGACGACGACGATGACCACAACGGCGATGGGGTCCCGGCCTCAGCACCGCCGTCCCCCGTGACCTCGGGGACCGGCTCAGGGGCTCCGGCCGCGGCCTCCACAATGGGCGACGCTTCAGGGGCTAGAGCCTCAACCTCAGCAGCCGCCTCTTGGTCGGGTGGCGGCAGCGACCCTGCAGTCTAGACCACCTCGGTCTCCGTGACCAGGCTGGCCACCGGCTCAGCGGGTGTGTTCGCGGCCGCCAGCTCGGCTGGGGCAAGCTCGTCAAGGGGAGCGGTCGGATTGATCTCCTTGAGATCGATATCGGCCCGCTTCCTGCACGACGAAACAATACATCAAGACACTACTTCAACACGTGAGAATTTCAGAAGACCCGGAGCAGCGCACCTCTTGGAGAACTTCAGCTTCTTGCCGGGCGACCCCGTCCCCGGCGGAGCGCTAGCTCCGGTAGCCGGCCCGGTCGGCGTCACAGTCAGCGGTGGCGCATCAGCCCGATTCGGCTCCGATTCCGGTGTGGTCGGCTTGGGCGCCTCTGTCCCTGGCGGCATCTGCTCTAGCCGGCCCCTCGGTGGCGCTACAGCTGGGCTCAACAACGTCGGGCTCAAACCCGCAGGTCTCAACCTGGGACTTGATCACTTAGGTGCCATGGCGACGGCGTCCTTTATTTTCAGGCTTCCAGCCACGGTGCGCGCCGTCATGGCCCCCTCGTCCCGATACAAAATCAGCTTCTTCCCCGCTCTCTTGGAGTCGGGTTGGGCAGCAGAGGGACTCCTCGGCCTCTTCTTCGACGCGACGGCCGACAATGGGCGGGAGTCTTCATCAAACTCCACGCACCACTACAAGAAATTCAACAAGATACATCATATATTGCCGGGGACTTCGACATCCGAGTCCACAGGTATGCGCTACAAAGGAAAGACAGATGTTACCTCGGACCTGGGCCAGCTGCGCCTGTAAGACGCAATGCGCCTCTTCTTGTCCTCGGTTTCAATTACCGCGCTGGAGAAGTATCCGAACAGGGTCTCCGTCACCTTCTGCTCATTGGCCGACTCTCGGCTAATCCGGTCAGCGTCATGTCTTCCCTGGTAATCCCAGCCGAACGCGCTCCTCAGCTTCAGGGGCAGGAAGCGCCGAGTCAGGAACCGCCTGGCCACCCAAGGACCAGTCAGGCCGGCCTTCTTGAAATTATCCAGCTTCGTTAGCAGTTGGTGCACTTGACCCATCTCTTCATATGTCGGGTCCGCTGACCAATTCGACAAAACTACCAGCGGTGAGCCGGTGAATGGCCGCAAGGAGGGAGCCAGATCTGCGCAATAGAACCACTCCTTGTGCCAGCCCTTCAAGGAGGATTTCAAGGGAAGATCAAGATATGACTTTTTTCTATCACTCCTCAACTGAAGACCAGCCCCCCCAATTACGCTGATGTTATTTTTGGAGGGCTGGGGTTTAATGTGGAACAAATGCCTAAATAAGTTGAAATGAGGTTCCACACCCAAATAGCACTCGCACAGAGTGACAAAGATGGAGATCTGAAGAATCGAGTTGGGATTCAAATGCACCAACTCTAGCTTATAGTAGTCAAGGATGCGGCGGAAGAAATCAGAAGATGGAAGGCACAAGCCTCGATCGAAAAAAGAGGCATAAACTACCGTTTCACCAAGTCGGGGATTTGGGCTCGACTCATCCCTAGCCGACCGCCAGCGAATCACCTCTTGGCTGGGCAACTTCAGTTCGCTCTCCAGCCGCTTCAGCTTCACCGAGCCACAATCTGAAATCGGCCAAGAACTCCCCGGCGCACCCGCAAGATCCGAAGCTTTCGGCATGCCTGGAGGCGGTGAGATTTGGGGAAAAGCAAATCAGGGGCTTGGAACAAACGAAGAGGATTGGAATCGCCCGAGTTCGGGTGGGGAATAGTAGTAGCTAACCCTAGCCGGGCGGGAGGCGAAAAGTTGGGCGCGAAGGTGGAAGACGAAGCGATTGGCTGATTTGGGGAATATGAAGGAATCTTTTTCTCTCTCCCTGCTTTTATAAAGCCGATGCCGACTAGATAGGCTTGGGCCTACACAGTCAGCACTGGGCCATCAAGATATGTGTTCCTACAGTAGCATGCTCCATGTGGGCCGCTCATAGGCTGAGTTGAAATTATAGCGCTGGTACTACTAACAGGAGCCGATGAGGTAAACAGATATGCTTCATGAGAGCCTTATTGCTAAACATATATGTTTGGGTATCTGTTTTATCCACCAGGTCTCGAGGATATATCCTTACAAGGATCACAAGCTGGTCTTCATTAAAATTGGAGATGCAGGTATCTTTCTTGGGTACACGTAACCACGCCATGGATTTATTCTCCATGAAGCCCTTCATAGCCTCGCTGCCAGCTGACATGAAGCAGGACTCGGAAGAAGACTTACTCGGACAAAGAGTACTTGGGAGCACTGCACTCGGGCAACCTTCACCGTGGAGGATGAGCACTCGGCATCAGCTGTGACTCAACTATGAAGGTCTCAGGGGCTACTGTGGAGGCCATGGGCCCCGGGTACCTCATTACCAGCATATGGGCCACTCGGATAGAGGATGGGCCAAACCATGTAATTAGAGATAAGATAGCACCTGGCAGACTTTGTCTTGTATAATAAGGAAACATAGTCTTAGTCGGATAGGACTCTATCTCTAAGAAGGAAATCCCTTGGCCGTATTCGGCTGGGATCCTTATCATGTACCCCTGTCCCCTAGTATATAAAGGGAGGCAGGGCGCCTCTCAGGGCGACGACAACAAGATCATCAATCATCAAACACCTCAGAGGAATAACACCTCAACTGGACGTAGGGTATTACCTCACATCAAGGGCCTGAACCAGTATAAATCTTCTGTGTTCCTCTGCAATCCACCGAATTCACCTTCGCTGAGTAGCCCTATAGTTTTATTGCCGGTGCAAAGCATCGATGATGAAGCTTTGTACCACAGCATCGTAGAAGACATTCTTGAGATGCAGATATGACTCATCCCCACCACCGGAGGAGGAGCCGTGATGTGCCACATGGTGAGGCTTTGATTGGCCTGATCTTTCAGTGAGGGTAGGGTACAAACCTGAGGTCAGCACCCACAATCACTACACCACGCCCTTGTCGTTATCAACTGTGGCACACCCGCTGACCTATTCACGAAGAACGTTTCTTGCAACACAAATGAATAACGCAGCGAGAAATAGATTGAAGCAACTCATACTGCTTGATAGGAAAGTGCACACAAATAAGAAGAGAGCAAACTTGTATTTGCGAGATAATAAAGTGGCGAACTGATAGCAAAGAGGTTCTGAAAATATAAACAGCGATCTAATCGATCACGACCAATATCCGGCTGTAGCTAAAGTGCAAAACACAACCTAAACAAAACCTGAGGAAAAACTAAGCGGCGGCTAAGTATTTATACGTGAAAGAGACCTAGGGATGAAACCCTAGTCGTGGAGCACAACCCTAACTCATACAAGGCCCATAGGCCCAAGTGGAGGTGACGCAGCACCATTGAACTTGGTTTTCAGGAACAGACTGGCACTGTTTTATCAATTGTGGCTGACTCCGAATGAACTTGGAGATGTGGTCAAATCCGTTGGAAAGAAGACTCTGAGAGCTTTCCATGAAGTACTCACAGGCCTAAAATGGAGCTCGATGCAAATTTGGTGGCCGTTTGAAGTCAACGTTGTCTCGAGAGGCCAAATTGGATTCCACAACTTGGGTGGCTTGATCTCTA
This sequence comes from Oryza meyeriana var. granulata, assembly GCA_003991445.1. Classification (NCBI taxonomy): domain Eukaryota; kingdom Viridiplantae; phylum Streptophyta; class Magnoliopsida; order Poales; family Poaceae; genus Oryza; species Oryza meyeriana. The sequence goes on from RYFJ01001419.1 coordinate 67,709, forward strand.
TGTCTTCCTGCTGATAAATGATGTGAGCAATGTTGCATCTACGGTGGACATGGTCACATCATCCTTCCCTTCTTCACAGAAAACTGTCCTCGGTTTCAACTCATCTACCTTGTTGTTTGGATCGTAATCATAAGGAGTGGTAGCAGGTGTTAAAGATGTCAAAGTAGGCTCGTCTTTACATCTTCTAGCTCAACATGTGTGTCCTGCAAAAGGTTAGAAACAGTGGGTGGCGAAGATGCCCCTTCCTCACTACCAGGTTGCTCAATTTCAGGAATGGAAGAAATATGTTTGTTTACTCGTGTTATACAAGGAAGAGCTAAAAGAGTATGATAATCTGATTTAATTGGTACTTCTTGTTTCATAATTTTAGTTTTCTCTTCCTTCTCTTTTCCATGATATGCAATTTCTATTGCAAAAGCAAAATTAGGAGGCATAGGAATCAGCTTGATGTTCTTGCCTTTAAAAGTAAACATGTAACTATTAGTTCTACATGGTGTTTAGTGTCTTGATCATATTGCCATGGCCTACCAAGCAATAAAGAACAAGCACTCATAGGCACAACATCACAATCAACATGATCATGGTATGAACCAGCAGAAAAGTACACCCTCACAAGTTTAGTTACCTTGAGCTTACCGTAGGAGTTAAGCTATTGAATGTAGTATGGCTTCGGATGTGGTGTGGTAGCTAAGCCCAATGTCCGAACCATTGCATTGCTAGCCAAATTGTTGCAACTCCCACCATCGATGATGACCTGACAAGCATGATCCTTGATCAAGAACTTTGACTGAAACAGGTTGTGTCGTTGGTGTTGTTCTGCTTGTTGCATTTCAGCGCTAAGTACACATTCGACGAAGAGGGTTCCTGATGCGAGGTTCGGTCCCGATCTTTCGATGGAGAAGGTAATCACGATTGGTGGGAGAAACCGACGTTCACGGCCCGACTACAACTATCCACGATGTTGCGCCTTAGCGACCGATACACCGATTCCAGAAGGTGAACGCGATCTTGTGGAGCGCGATCAACCGGCCACGAGGGCTCTCGTCCTGCAAGCAATCGTAGAACAAGCAAGAGCGAGTTGAACAAGCATTGAATTGCTAAATCAAATATGAAGTTTCAATCTGAAAATACAAGAGGTGGGGTTCCAATAACAAGAAGACGGGCAATCTAGTCGACACGCGCGCTTCAAGCGAAGTAGCAGTGGCTAAAACTTCAATCTATCAAAACCCAACTGTTTATGGTGGCTCTAGAGACATATAAATAGATGGAAGGATGACCTCGAGGGTGTTGGGGTCGTTCTCCAACCCTAGGATGCGCCCCTAATGGGCTTAACTTGATACACAGCCCACGGGCCAAAATAAGGTGGCGCAGCACCGTAGACAGAAAAGGTCTCGGTAGTATTTCGACGTTTCTGGACGATTCTGATAAGATATGGACGTGAGGCCAAATCCATTGGAAAGTAGACTTTATAAGCTTTCCATGAAGTACTTAAACATCCAAAACGGAGTCCGTATGAAGTCGTGGTGGCCATAAGAAGTTGGTGCTATCCTGCAGTCCGAATCCAATCGGCGCGACTCCCTTTCCTGGATGGTATTCTCCTTGTTCTCCTTGGTTTCTAAGCACCACAAGAGTACACGGGTTTCCATGGTCTAAAGAAACCGAACATGAACTTAAGAGTGAACTTACTTGATGATTTAATTGACGTGCACGAGCACGAGTCATAGGACCTTGTGTAGGTGTAGATGTAGGTGAGGATGTATCGATGGTGTTGATGTCCTCATCAGTTTCCAAGTGATCATATAAATTGGGGTGTATATGCTCTACCTCCAAATTAGTGTCCTCAACAGCTGCATGATCAGTTGCATCTAATTCACATTCGTCTTCACTAGCAGAAGTATACTCACCATCATCCTTCACAATTAACACACATTAATTTGGACAATCTCTCATGAAATATCCATACCTTTGCATCGATGATATTGCACATCATGCGCACGTCTGGTGGAAGCAACCGAAGAAGCACTCTTGGCATGGGCTTGCACCTGGCTGGTCTTGCTTGTCTCTTGAATATGAGATGGTACAATAGTAGAGGCAGCAGGAGCATGGTGTGATGTTGTCCCCATGCAACCAGAAGAAGTGGTTGCCTTGGGTGGAGCCGTCCTTGCCAAAGATGTACCTGAAAAGTTTGCACATGCACCACGCCTTTCTTGCACTTCACATTTAGCTTTGCATGCATAGTGGAATAAGCGAGTAAAAGACTTATATTCTTTGTAATCTAATTAGCCTGAATTTCACGGTCAAGTCCTGCTAAAAATCTAGCCATCTTTGCTTTTTTAGACTCCTCTAAACCACAACGCATTGCAACAGTGAGCATTTCTTGGTAGTATACCTCTATCGATCTATTCCCCTGTTTCAATTGCTGCAGTTTATTAAGTAGATCTCACTCATAATATGATGGAACAAACCTAGCTGGCATCATGCGTTTTAGATCATCCCACATTTTCTCATCCATGTTACCACATTTGCTAGCCTCATGCCACCAAATAGATGCAAAATCAGTAAATTCACTTGTTGGTGCCTTAACCCTTTTATCTTCAGGAAAATTATAACAAGCAAATTTTTGTTCAACTGCTAATTCCCAATCTAAATAAGCATTTGGATCAAAGCGTCCAACATAGGGTGGTATAGTGAACTTAATTTTGGCCAAAGGATAAGATTGTACCTCATTTCGTGCATTACCACGACGCCGTTCTCGATGGTCATGTGCATTACTTGCAAGTTCAGAATCAGCTTCAAACTTCTCTTCACTAACTTCCTCTTCTTCATCTTCCACTTCTCTAGCCCATGAACGAGCCGCATGTCGAGCATGCGAGCATGACCAACGTGTCCAGCAGCAGCGTGATCTTGTTGTTGCTCCAAAATACCTACACGATGTATTAGTTGTGCAATTGAATTATCAATGTGATCAAAAGTTACCTGAGCTTGTTGTGCCATCATATGCATGGCTTGTTTATGTGTTGCATTCGCTTTCTCCATGACATCAAGGTTGTAGTCATGGTTGCTTTATAGCATTCACTCAAAATGTCCCACAAGTTATTTGGTGTGTGGGATAAGAGGTGCATTTTGATCTGATTCATCTTCTGAACCTGCCATTGTTAGTGGAAAGGGAGTGACAAATTCACAGAAGTTATGTAACAACTACTAGGTGTTCGTGGTTTTCCTCAAGTCACTCAACTCTCAAACTTCAAATCAGATTCTTACAAGTTCTTACCGTTCAGAGGCAAGTGGTGCAATCAGGGGCTAGTTCGTGGCAACTTATGACTTAAGCAATGAATGTAGCGATTGCAAAGTATTGTACCTATGAGGTTAGTAGAAGGTGGATGTATAGGTGGGCTGAAAAGAGCTCAAAGGAAAACTAAAACCATGTTAGTCAAAGTAAATTGAATAATCGCTCAAAATCGGCACAGTGGTAGTCTTAGGCTAGAACGTAGAAGAGACGCGAGCCTATGCACAAATGGTACCACAAGACTCCAGTATAAGCATGACAAATTAGGAGAAGAAACAAGAAAAGTAGAACTCCTGATTTTTTTTTTCTTTCTTTGTTTTTTTTGCTTTTGATTTTTTTGCCTTTTTTGTGCGGCTCTTTTTTTCCTTTATTTTCACCTTTCTGCCTTTTTCCCCTTTTTTGCCTTTTTTGAATTTGTCCTAACCAAAAACTGACCAAGGACTTATTAAGCAAGATTACAAGGACTTAAACATAAAGATGAAAATTATAGGGACTTAAATGCAAAAGTGTAAACCCAAAAATATGAGCTCCATAAAAATGGAAAGCTCCAGTCTCGTAGATTCTGTTTTTGCAAACAGAATTCAAATCAACAACCAAAAAAATTTCACCAAGGTGATTGACACGACTGGGCTTGGAGGATGAACGTGATTAGAGAAGTCGAACTCGCCACTGTTGATGCACCGTTCATGCATTTTCTCCTAGGCTCGGTTTCCTTTTTTTTCTCCCCCAATCGACAACAAAAGAATTACTCGACACCCTATCATGAACAAAAGGAAAGCGACAACAAATCAGCTAAATTTTTGGAATAGAAGCCAATTCTTTGCAGCCTCGGCGCAAGACTCCGAAGGAAACAAAACAGAAACCGATCTCTCTCTCTCGATCGTTCTTCCTCACGTGAAACAGAAAGCACGGCTAAAGCTTAGGCAAACCCTGGCACAACTCCAACACTTAACCCACTAACCCACGAAAACTTCTAGAAACAAGAAAAACAGAGCACTGGCGGCAAGACGATTCTGTTTCCAAAGATCCCAGCAACAACAAAAAGTTTGTGGTGATGGTGAAGATGGTGGTACTAACTGTGACAAGAATTCGAAACTCCAAACAACTAGATGTTAAGACCAGCAACACTATATGACGATGCAGCCGAAGACTCAAAAAGCAACGGCTAAGCATAACTAGTAAAAGGCTCAAATTATTTTGGACTACAGAAATCTAATCTACTGTTTGTTTGGTTTTTCTGGACTGTAGGTAAAAAAAAGCAAAAACTAAGAAACTTTCACCGATCAACCGAAGCTCTGATACCACCTGAAGTGCCATAGGATGTGTCTTTGATTGGCCCGATCTTTTGATGAGGGATAACTATTCTTTTGTGGCAAGGTATGATGTTGATGATCTGGCTACAAACCTGTGGAGGCCATGGGCCCCGGGTACCTCATAACAAGCATATGGGCCACTCAGACAGAGGATGGGCCTAGCCTTGTAATTAGAGATATGATAAAGCTCGGCAGACTTAGCCTTGTACGATAAGGAATATATAGTCCTAGTCGGGCAGGTTATATATCTAAGAGGAGATCCCTTGGCCGTACTTCAGCTGGGATTCCTACTTTGTACCCTTGTCCCCCATATATAAGGGGAGGCAGGGCGCCCCCTGAGGGCATACAGAGGTTCATCAGAACCACCATACATCCTCAAAGGAATACATCACAACTGGACATAGGGTATTACCTCGCATCGAGGGCCTAAACTAGTATAAACTCCCCGTGTTCCTTTGCAGTCCACCGAGTTTTGATCCGATAAGTAACCCTATATTCACATTGCCGGTGTAAACATCGACAGTTGGCACGCCAGGTAGGGGCTTCGACGAGATCAACTTCAACAAGCTTAATGGATTCGACAACTAGAATCGACGGCACCAATTTCTCCCCCGAAGACACGATCACATTCGGGAGCCTTGACTTCATCGCCCACCAACTCGGCAACCTCACCTTGACCGACTTAGACCAGATCCGATCGGCCGAGGAACCGACCGACTCCACGCCAGTCGGCCAGCACGACGCCGTAGCAACCCTCGTCGATTTGCTGCGACCATCTTCTACTTCCCCAGGTCTAGGGACAACTCTCTCCTTTTGGCGTTTGACTCGGACTCGGCCTTGAGCCGGCCCGGGTCTGGCTAGGAAGGGGAGAGATCGTCAATCTCCCATGCAGACTCGGTGATGCCGCGGACACCTACAATCTACATCCCACGCGGCAAACACGATCCTCTACGCTTTAGTTTGGACATGGCCCAGAGCCATTCCAAATTGGATCTAGGGAGGTCAGAGTCATCATCACCCCGATGAACTACTTCGATTCCGACTCCAAGTCGGACAACAGTTCGGACACCAGTCTGGCAAGCTTCCTTCTGCCTCGAGAAATCTTCATGGCTTCAACCCCTCCACAAGAGGTGCGCCGAGTACAAGAGCAGCAAGAAAAGGAGGCCCGTAGACTACGACAATAGGAGGAAGCCGAACGCGAGGCTCGCAACAACGAGCTACGCAGGGCTGGGCAAACCGCTCAGCAACAAATCCTCCAGACTAGAGTCAGTGACCATGACATCTTCATCACGCCACAACAGAACGTCGTGGCCGCTGCAACCTTGCTGGACACACTCCAGCTCGGGCCTGATCACCAGGCCACCCCGACTATCGCGAGGATCAAAGCCATGATTATAGCTGCCGCATGTCAGCAGCACCAGCAGTCGGGCGATACACTTATACCGACCAACCGGTCGGGTTCTCCAGCAACAGTCTCGTCTGCATCAGCATGACGCCGGGCAGCCGGCTCAAGTCAGCCGCGTGCGGAGTCATGCCAGACATCTCTCGACAACATAAACAACAATAATCGGCGGCATCCCCAGAACAATCGCCAGTTCAACTAAGATCTCTGAGTCCGTTTGCAATGTGATCTCCGCCAAGACATCAACGCTCGGCACCGCCAATGCGAAAACGACGAGCGCCGCCGACTGGAGGACAAGTACGAGCGCTTCGGTCTCCACCACGAGCGGTTCCACCACCGCAGTCAGAGCCAGAGCCCTCATGCAGATGAAGGCGTACCCACCTTCACCTAGGAGCTGCAAGAGGTCGACTAGCCGTCGGGCTTCAAGCCTACGGGAATCGAGAAATACGACGGCAAGACCAATCCCGAGTCCTGCCTCACCGTATACACTCTGGCGATCCGAGCTGCCAGAGGTGACTATAAAGCCATGGCTAACTACCTCCCGGTCGCCTTAGCCGACTTGGTGAGGACATGGCTCACAGGGCTCCCAAAGCAGTCGATCAGTTCTTGGGGAGAACTCCGGGAACGGTTCATCGCCAATTTTCAGGGGACTTACAAGAGGCCGTCTTCTGAGCACGATCTCTATCAGCTGCACCAGAGGAAGAATGAGTCTCTTCGCGAGTTCATCAAAAGGTTCTCTAAGAAGCGTAACTCAATCCCAATGATCAAGGATGAGGTCGTCATCGCCGCCTTCCGCAAGGGAGTCAAGGATGCCCTGTTCATCGCAAAATTTACTCGGAAGCCTCCAAACTCTGTCAGGGCTCTCTTTGATATGGAAAACAAGTACACCGACTTGGCCGAGGCGGTCGCTGAGGCCCTCAATGAAAAGAAAGAGTCCCGGCAGAAGGACCAAAAGGCCAAAGCCGACAACGAACCAGCACAGAACAAATCCGGCAGCCGCAAGCAGAAGTCAGAAAACGTGGTGGCCAACGTGGAGCGGACTCAGTCGCGACCCCCAAGGAACAACGAGTACTAGAAGGTGATGAACGGGCCTTGCCCCTTCCACCCCAAGGGTAAACACGCGGCCAAGGACTGCTTTATGCTCAAGAAGTTTGCTCCCGAGCAAGCTTCATCATCTGGCGCCGACAAAGACAAGGACAAGCCAGATTCGGGCCCGGCCGATGATTATCAAGATCCCCAGGCTGAGCTCAACCATATCTTCGGAGGGCCGTTCGCATACGAATCCAAGCGGAAGCAGAAGCTAACAACACGCGACGTCAACGCGGTCTCTACAACAGATGCCCCCCAGTATTTGCGCTGGTCAGAGATGCCCATCACATTCGACCGCGCAGATCACCCAGATCGGGTTTCACACCCAGGACGCTATCCACTCGTCCTGGACCCGGTTGTCAAAAATATCAAGTTGAAGAAGGTTCTCATAGACGGAGGCAGCGCGCTCAATATTCTCTTCACCAAGACCCTGGATGAGATGAAAATCCCTCATTCAGAACTGTGGCCGAGTACGGTGCCCTTCCACGTGATAATTCCCGGCCTGTCTTCAACACCCCTCGGGCAAAAAACTTTGCCGGTCACCTTCAGCAGGCGGGATAACTTCCGCACAGAAAATATCTGCTTTGAGGTCGCTGATTTCAAGACTGCGTACCACGCGATACTCAGACGGCTGGCGCTCGCCCAATTCATGGCGATACCGCACTATACCTACATAGTGCTCAGGATGCCTGGGCCAGCCGGAGTGCTCTCCCTTCGCAGCGATGTTAAGCAAGCCTTCACCTGCGACAAAGAGAGCTGCGAGTTAGCTCAGTCTCAAGAAGCGGCAGTCGGACACGACAGCATTCGGCAAGCCGCCACAACAGAAGTCGAGGACAACCAAGTTCCGGCGAATAAAACAGCAAAGTCAGGAATTTCAGCGGACTCTGACATGAAGAAGATCCCCTTGGACCCTTCCAACCCCTCCAAGACTGCTCTAGTCGGGACCAGACTTGACCCCAAATAGGAATACGCACTCGTCACCTTCCTCCAGGCAAACAAGGACATCTTCGCTTGGAAACCTTCTGACATGCCTGGGGTACCAAGAGAGGCGATCGAGCATGCCTTAAATGCCAAGACAGACGCCAAGCCAGTCAAGCAACGGCTACAACGCTTTGCACAGGACCGTAAAGATGCCATTCGGGAGGAGATAACCAAGCTCCTCGTAGCCGGGTTCATCAAAGAGGTCTACCACCCGGATTGGCTGGCAAACCCAATCCTGGTTCGAAAGAAGAACGGTAAATGGTGCATGTGTGTCGACTACACCAACTTAAACAAACAGTGCCCCAAAGATCCATTTGGTCTACCGAGAATAGATCAGGCGGTGGATTTAACTGCGGGGTGCAAACTCCTCAGCTTTCTCGACTATTATTCAGGATACCACCAAATCAGCCTGAAGGAGGAGGACTGCCTAAAGACATCTTTCATCACACCGTTTGGAGCATACTGCACATCACCATGCCGTTCGGTTTGAAAAATGCTAGAGCAACATATCAACGAGCAATTCAGCAGTGTCTACACACTTAGATCGGGTGCAATGTGGAGGCATATGTCCATGACGTGGTGATCAAGACAAAGTCCAAAGAAGACCTCATCACTAACTTGGAAGAAACCTTCCAAAATCTTCGAAGATTCAAGATGAAGTTGAACCTGAAAAAGTACGCCTTCGGTGTGCCATCCGGCAAGCTACTCGGCTTCATCGTATCGCATCACGGCATGGAGGCTAACCAGAGAAAATCAATGCAATCATGAACATGGCACCCCCGACTAGCCAGAAGGACGTCCAGAAGCTGACAGGCTACATGGCGGCACTCAGCCGATTTATCTCCCGAACTAGGCAAATGCGGGGCATGCTCTTCTTCAAATTACTGAGAAAGCAAATAATTTTCAATGGACTCCCGAAGCAAGCAAGCCTTCGAAGACTTCAAGATATTTCTCATATCACCACCAGTGTTGGCATCACCTATGCCCCAAGAGCCATTAATGCTATATCTAGCGGCAACCACTCAGGTAGTCAGCACGGTGTTGTTGGTCGAGCGAATTCTGACCGTCACATACAGAAAATACAAAGGCCAGTCTACTTTGTCAGAGGTCCTAGCCGACTCAAAATGAGATATCCTCAGGTCTAGAAGCTACTATGGCCTACTCATCATGTCTAGCTGGTGCACTATTTCAATCGCATCAAGTCCGGTGGTCACATCGTATCCACTCGGGGACATCCTGCACAACCGTGAGGCCACCAGTCGAATTGCTAAATGGGCGCTTGAGTTGATGGTGTTCGACATCACCTTTCTGCCACAGACAGCAATCAAATCACAAGCTCTAGCTGACTTTGTGGCCAAGTGGATAGAAGTTCAAATGACTACAACAACAGACAAGCTAGAGTACTGGACAATGTACTTCGACGGTTCTCTACGGATCAGTGGTGCTAGGGCCGGCGTCATACTGACGTCACTCACTGGTGAAACACTCAAGTACGTTCTCCAGATCCACTTCCCAGCTTCCCACAATGTCGCCGAGTACGAGGCACTCATCCATGGGCTCCGCATTGCTATATCACTCGGCATCAGCCGATTGGTTGTGCGTGGAGACTCTCAACTCGTGGTGAACCAAGTCATGAAAGACTAGACATGCCTCAACGATACTATGGCGGCATACTGTCAAGAGGTCCGAAAAGTTGGAAAACAAGTTCGACGGGCTGAGATAACACACATATTACGACAATACAACGATGTTGCAGACGAATTGGCAAACATGGGATCCAAGCGAGAGTGGTCCCAACTGGGATCTTTGTCGAGCAACTAATGGAGCCATCAGTCAAGAAGAAACCAGTGCCAGAACAGTCGGGGGCTGAACCTACCCTGGCAACAGACGAAGTACTGATCATATCTCAAGATTGGCGGACTCCTGTTCGTAAATTCCTCCTGGATGATGAACTCCCAGAAGATTGCTTTCAAGCCAAACAATTCAAACATCGAAGCAAATGTTTCCTAGTAGTCGGAGAAGACCTATATCGAAGAAGTGCATCTGGCGTCCTCATGCGCTGTGTCACACCCAAGGAGGGCAAGCAAATTCTACAATCGATCCACTCGAGTATATGTGGCAACCATGCCGCATCCAAGACGTTAGTCAAAGAGGCTTACAGGCAGGGATTTTTCTAGCCAACAGCAGTAACAGATGCCAAAGACATAGTTCGCACATGCGAGGGTTGTCAGTTCTATGCAAGACAAACAAATCTTCCAGCCCAAGAACTTCAAATTATTCCAATCTCTTAGCCCTTTGCAGTATGGGGGCTTGACATGGTCGGGCCTTTCAAGAAAGCGCCAGGAGGGTTCACACACTTGTTTGTCACAGTGGATAAATTCACGAAGTGGATTGAGGCAAAACCCGATAATACCATAACAGCGGCAAGAGCAAAGGACTTCATCATGAGTATATTATACCGATTCGGGGTTCCTAACCGCATCATAACGGATAACAGCACTTAGTTCACGGGAGGTGTATTTCAAGATTTATGTGACGACTTCACATCAAGATCTATTATGCATCTGTGGCACACCCGTATAGCAATGGGCAAGTCGAACGTGCCAATGGCATGGTCTTACAAGGCATCAAGGCAAGGATATACAACCTACTACAACCATATGCGGGGCGGTGGGTACAAGAACTCCCATCTGTTCTCTGGTCCCTAAGAACCACGGTTAGTCGGGCCACAGGGCAATCCACTTTCTTCGTAGTCTATGGTGCTAAGGCTGTGTTACCAACCGAGTTAGAGTTTGGCTCCCTGCGAGTTCGGGCTTACTTAGAAGATGGATGAAACAATACCCAATTGGTCGAACTAGATCAGTTGGAAGAAGTGAGGGACATCGCAATAATCCAGTCGGCAAGGTATCTTCAAGGCCTGCGTTGTTATTACAGTTGAAATGTCTGTGGCCGCGCCTTTTTGGTTGGGGATCTCGTCTTGAGAAAAATACAAACCACCAAAGACAGGCACAAACTATCCCCAATATGGGAAGGGCCGTTCATTATCTCCGAGGTTACATGGCCAGGCACCTACCGACTGAAGACCGAAGACGGTGCCCTGGTCATCAACTCATGGAACATAGAACAGCTACGTCCTTTCTATACCAGAGTTTTGTATTTTCTCCCATACATATGTATGAAGTTTTTCTCTGACTCACTAAACCACTTGTTTCAACCGAGTAGTGAGTCGGGGGGCTCCATGTATTATATGTGCTTTGTCAATAATATACGAGCTTGTTTTATCTGAGTTATGAAGTTTTACAACGACTATGTTATGTTTGCCCGAGTATAGCTTTCTGTGGTGAACGATTTTATTAAGTTCCTATAGACTAACTTGGCGTAGACCATATAGTTGGGTAAAGCTAATAAAACCTCAGAGCTCAGTGGCATTGCACATATATTTACACATGTCCTTACAAAAAACTTTATATACACCAACTACATGATGGATTGTTCTTACATTCCCAAGTCCTTGGTGATCGCCTCTACAGTCGGCCTCGCCTGGGTGATCACTCCAACGCCTCCTCAGTGTTGTCTCTTCAGCAAATCCTTCACCGATGCCTCAAGATCTGGCCCTAGGGTATATCAACTTGGCCATCGTGAGGGTCTGGGCCATGCCAACGACAACACGCTCATCCGAGTACCTCTTCAGGATACTTAGAGCTTCGTTGAGGCGCGCCTGCACCTGGGAGACCGTGTTGGAGCAGGTTCCCACGTGGTGAGGATCCATGATGTCAAGGAGCCCTTTCATAGACTCAGCAAGGATCTCCTGTGACTCCTTGACGACCTTGATCTTCTCTGCAAAGGCTCGAAACTGGGTTTTGGCATTGGCTCTTGCAGCTACTCAGATTCATTGACAAGTAAACTTGTTAGCCAAAACTGTAGTCGAAGTACCAAAAGGATTGGATAAGATCATTATCAGAGGGAAGACTTACTTTCATAGTCGGCTTCCACTTTGGCTTTGGCCTTCTCTAGTTTAGCCTTGTCTTTCCCGAGTTTGTCTTTGGCCCTTTCCAGCTCGGCCTTGTCTTTCTTCAGTTCGGCTTTGGCTTCTCGCCTCCTTCAGCTTGGTTTGCCCCTCTGTCCGGGTCTTCAACTCAACTTCGAGGGCTATATATCAGAATAGTCATGAGCTTGAGATTACAGTCAAGACATATCTAGGCAGTCGGGAAACAACAAAACTGGAGAAATATACATGGGACTTAGTTGGGAAGACAAATACAGGAGACTTAGTTCTGATCTTATCGGCTAGAGCCCAGTTCTCATCCCGGAGTTGGTCAACTGCTCCCCTCAACCAAGTCTCCCTCTCCTGGCTAGACCACTCTAAGTCGACCATCGAGGTCTAGAGCTGGCCCAATCGTTGGAGCTGGGGGGCAAGCTGGGTCCAGACCTCGTTTATCTTCTCCGAGCGGTCGACAATCTTCTGCTCTGGGTAAAACAGAGCAAAGCAGAGTCAAGTGGCGGAATACCAGAAATAAGGGAAATCATCGGGAACTCAACAAGGCTCGCTACACACCTGGACCCCACGGGATGCGGTGATTGTGGTGCAAAGAAGAACTTCACGCTCCCTCTTCGCCACCTCTTCATCGTGCTCGTAGCATTTCGCAGTTCCCTCAGGAGACACCCAGTGGAATGTGCTCAGGAACCTGTGACGAGGGGCTTCAAGCCTGGGGAGATCCGTTTCCTCTGACGATGATGAAGACACAGATGACAACATGGTCCTGGCCCCCGATTCAGCAGCTGATGGGGCTTCGGGGACTCGCTAGGGGGCTGGAGTAGCAGCTTCAGTATCTGCCCCTTGGTCAGCCGGCGCTAGCTGCCCTGCTATCAGGACCGCCTCAGTCTCTATGCCTGGGATGGTCACCGGCTCGGCAGATGAGCTCGCTGGGGTTGGCTTGGTTGGGGCTGGCTCGAAACCAGCAGCAGCCAGTGTGGTCTCCTTGAGATCGATATTGGCCCATTTCCTGTATGATGAGTCAAATGTCAAGACACTACTATAGTAAACAAGATTTTCAGAAGATTCAAAGTTATTTACCTCTTGGAGGTTTTGAACTTCCATCCGAGGGTTCCAATTGTTGATAGTGCAGGGCTGCTGGCTATCGGGCTGGATGGCGCGGCAGTCGGCGGTGGTGTCCTTATCCTAGTTGGCCCTGTTTCTGGTGCGGCCGGCTGGGGCGCTGTGATGCTCGGTGGCACAGCTTTATGGCTCGTTGACAATCTTGTACTCGGTGGTGCTGTCCTTGGGCTCGATGTTGCTGAGCCTGGTGGCACTGCTCTCGGTCTTCGACTCGGTGGCCTAGGAGCTGCGTTGGTGGTGTCTTTAATCTTCAGGCTCCCGGCTGCAGCACTCAGCCTACTAATTTTCTTCTTGCCCGAATCTTCAACAGGTTTTTTCCCCGCTCTCTTGGAGCTGGGCTGGGCAGCAGAAGGACTCAATGGCCTTTTCTTCGATTTCACGGCCGTCAAAGTTTAGAAGTGTTCATCAAACTCCTTACATTCCTGCAAGTGGTTTAACAGCAGGCATCACACATTGCAGAGCAATCCTAGATACAAATCTACAAGCATTCATCACAGATGGACAGAAAGTTAACATCAACAAGAGTTACCTCTGGACGAGGCCTTTTTTGGCTATAAGCCGACATGGCATGCTCGGCATCCTCTATCTCAATCACCCCGCTGGCAAAATAATCAAGCAGGATGTCGGTCACCTTGTGCTTGTCTGTCAGGTCAGGGTATTCTCGGCTGGGATCGCTTTTGCCCCTATAATCCCAGCCAAAATGGCTCCTCAGCTTCAGCGGCCTGATGCGACGAGTCAAGAACCGCCTGGCCACCCATGGACCAGTCAATCCGGAGCTCTTCAGCTTATCAATTTTGTAATCATCATATATACTTGGCCCATTTCCTCAAAATTGGGCATAGATGACTAGTTGGGCACGACCTCCGGAGGCAAACCAGTGAAAAGGGGGAGGCATGGTTCAAGATTAGAACAATAAAATCACTTCCTATGCCAGCCTTTGAGGGAGGATTTCAAGGGGACATGGATATAAATCTTCTTCATTTTGCTCCTGAGCTGGATACCGGTCCCCCCAATCACTTGGACTTTGCTCTTGGAGGGCTGAGGTTTGATGTGGAATAAATATCTAAACAGATTCAAATGGGGCTCCACACCCAGAAAACACTCGCATAGAGTTGCAAATATAGAGATTTGCAAGATCGAGTTGGGATTCAGATTCACCAACTCTAGCTTGTAGAAGGCAAGAAGCTGGCAAAGAAAATCCGAAGACGGAAGAGAAAGACCCCGGTTGAAAAAAGAGGTGAAGACTACAGTCTCATCACCTTGGGGCGCTGGGATTGATTCCCCTTCCACGGACGCCAATGGATGACTTCATGGCTCTGCAGTCTCAGCAACCTCTCTAGATACTTTAGCTTAGTCGACCCGCAATCCGAAGTCGGCCAAGACTCATCGTCACCTCCGAGATTTCTGACGCTCTCGGCATGGCTCAAGGCAAGGAAATTTGGGGGAAATGCGATTGGAGGCTTGGAATGGACGCGGGAGAGCGGGATCACCCGAGTTTCGAGTGGGGAGCGCTAGCTATGGTGAACCCTAGCGAGGCAAGTTGCGAAATTTTGACGCGAAAGCTGGAAGACGAAATGATTGGTGGACTGGAGAAGATGAGGGAATCTTTTCTCTCTCTCCTCATCTTTATAGAGCCTGACTGATAAGTGGGCTTGGGCCTACAAATTCGGTACTGGGCCACCAAGATATGAGTTTCTACAGTAGCACGCTCAATATGGGCCACTCGTTGGCTGTGTTAAAATCACAGTGCTGGTGCTACCAACAGGAACCGATTGGGTAATCAGATATGCTTCATGAAGGCCTAATTGCTTAACACATGTGTTCGGGTATCTATATTATCCACCAGGTATTGAGGATATATCCTTAAAAGGGTCACAAGCTGGTCTCCATTGAAATTGGGGATGCAGCTATCTCTCGAGTACACCTGACCACATATTGGATTGAAATCCATAAAGTGGTACTCGGCCTACATGCTTGGCCAACAATTGCCATGAGCAAATATTTTTCCAGCCGACATGATGCTGAAGAGTCTAACTTCTAAGTGACATACTACTCAGGAAAGACTACAAACATTTTTCCAGCTAACATGAAGCTGAAGAGTCTAATTTCTGAGTGACATACTACTCAGGAAAGACCATAAAAAATCATTCCGGTTGATATGATGCTGAAGAGTCTCATATACCAGTAGTATACTACTCGGGAAGGACTATAAGGTTAAAGATCTTTGACTTTATGTTTAATTATTTCAAAATTAAGCATAAAGTCAGGGGCTACACCTAATAGGTGCACCTATTTGGTGCACACTATTCATATTTTTACATTGAGCCCTTCATAGCCTCACTGCCAGTTGACATGAAGCAGGACAAAGAGTACTCGGGAGCAATGCACTCGGGCAATCTTCACCGTGGAGGATGAGCACTCGGCATCAGCTGTGACTCAACTATGAAGGTCTCAAGGGCTGCTATGGAGGCCATGGGCCCCGGATACCTCATGACAAGCATATGGGCCACTCAGACAAAGGATGGGCTTAGCCTTGTAATTAGAGATATGATAGCACTCGACAGACATAACCTTGTACGATAAGGAAGATACAGTCCTAGTTAGGCAAGTTATATCTCTAGGAGGAGATCCTTGTCGTAGTTCGATCGAGACTCCTACTTTGTAACCCTGTCCCCCAGTACATATGGGGAGCCAGGGTGCCCCTTGAGGGCAGAAGCAGAAGACACAGAGATTCATCAGAATCATACATCCTCAAAGGAATACACCACAGCTGGATGTAGGGTATTAGCTCACATCGAGGGCCTGAACCAGTATAAATTTCCCATGTTCCTTTGCAGTCCACCGAGTTTTGATCCGACGAGTAGCCCTATATTCATATTGCCGGTGTAAAACATCGATAGCTGCAAATCAAAATAGTCAAGAACTCAAGATTGCACTCAAAACTTAACAAGGCAGTCAGGAATCAACAAAGCTGGAGAAGTCTACTCGGGATTCACTCGGGAGAGCAACACAGAAGACTTACTTCTGATCTTTTCTGCTAAAGCCCAGTTTTCGTCCCTGAGCTTATCAACTGATCCCCTCAGCCATGTTTCCCTCTCTTGGCTAGTCCGCTCTAGGTCACCACCTTATTTATCTTTTCTGATCAATCGATGATCTTCTACTCAGAACAAAACAGAGGAAAACAGAATCAAAAGGCAGAGTATCAGATCAATGGAAACTGTCCAGAATTCAGCATGGCAAGATTCGCTACGTACCTAGGCTCCCCTGGACACAGCGATTGCAGCACGTAGAAGGACTTCACGTTCCCTCGACGTTGCTTGCTCGTCGTGCTTGTAGCTCTCCGCAACTCCCTCGGGAGTGACCTAATGAAAAGTTCTTGGGAAGTTGCACGAAGGGGCTTTGAGCCAGGGGAGGTCTACTTCATCAGAAGAAATGACGATGATATTAATGGCGATGGGGTCCTGGCCATGGACTCGGCAGCTACATGGGCTTCAGTGATCTGCTCGGGGGTTGGGGCAGCAACTTCAGCACTCGCTCCCTAGTCGGCTGGTGCTGGTGATCCTGTTGTCAGGACTACTTCAGCTTGTGTAGCTGAGGCAGCCTTTGGCTCAGCAAGTGCAATTGCTGGAGCTAGCTTGGCTAGGATCGGCTCGGGGATAGGGGCTGTTTGTGGGCACCCCGGAAGTGCATTATGGAGAGTAATTATTATGACAATGCGAAATATCTAGATAGATGTGGTCTCAAATAAAAACCAAATAAATGCGGTAACCATCCATCCTCGTCGCAGCCTTGCCATAATCTTAACCCACTCACAATACAAATCCAACACGCTGAATTCAGAAATAAAGAGATAATTGGAGAGTTGATTCACAGTCCAACGGCGAAGTGTGCCTGTCAAACCACACGAAGGTGGCGACCAAACATGATACACACTTCTAGGGACATGGTCTATGGTTGAACCAAAAACATCCATGCATCTCATCATTTCTAAATTCATACTCATGTTCAGCTAGTCCCTAGGAAAGCGACTAACTTCACACTTTCATCGCAAGCAATTGATAAAATCACAAGTACTCTAAATATGGATAACGAGCAGTAGAATTATATATATTACATAGAGGGTTCACACCCTAATTCATCACAAAGTGACACAAAAGATTGCAGCGGAAAATATAAACGTAAAAGATAAAACCAGTGGTGCCATTACAACAAACCACAGGGCAACCGACTAGGGATAGAGCATAACTTCAACTACACATTATCCTCGCCACCCTCGGTGGGATAATAGTAGACCACATCAGTGTCGTCGATATCCTCACCTCAAAGATATGCAGCATGAGTACAACAAGTACTCAGCTAGACTTATACAATAATAATAGTACAAAGGAGTAATGCTAGTCTCTACATCAAGGAGTATGGCTATGTCGATCTGATTTTGCATAAAGCTAATTTTATTTAGCAAGTAATACATTTAAAACATAAGCATTTGTGAAATAGCTCAATCTGAAAATTTAGGACAGCAAGCTTGTAGTTCTGAAATGGAAGTAAAAATGAGCACAATCCCATGCTCTAACATCAACAATGGGCCACCATTGCCCAAATAATTATGCTACACAAGCATACATCTTTCATGGCTAAAACCAAGCCATATTTAACATCAAAGCCTCTTATATAAACCCATCCATCCATGACTATCCTAAGTCATGGTATCACCACAATAATCCCAAGTTGGATGCTAACATAGACTGACTAACACATCAAGCGGTCGTCTTGTAACCGTGGACACGGCTATTCGAATAGTTCTTACTCTGATCAGAGGTGCACATCTTTACCCACACAATGTGATAGAAGCCAAACGGCTACACTCTAGTTTTATCCGTACCTGCCGGTACCCACACTCTACACATTAAGTGCGGACTAAAGGTCACAACACAACCTTTTGCACACTTAGCCCCAACCACGTCTGGGCCCCCGATGACTTAGTCGTGCGTGTGTGGTGACTAAGGCGGGCTCACCGTCGCGGGAGGCACCTCCGGCCAAAACCAGGCGTGCATGAGGCCCTCCAAGGGAAGTACCTCCCTCACGACTGACGGACGGGCGTAGATGGCCACAGCCTCCCTACTGAGTTAAGCTGTCCCATTCCCAGCGTGTGGAAGTACGTAGGGTGCTTGAATAGACATCAACATGTTTGGTCCTTAACGACCCAGACGGAGCTACATGCATTAGGGAAACACCATCCCGTCATTGCCCTATCATCCGTCCAGGTCAAACATTTTCTTAATTATGAATCAGAAGTTATTCTTTGCAAATTTTAACCCATCCATTCGTATTAAACTAGTTTTGAACCGATAGCTTTATCTATCAGATTTTTCTAAGTCTAGAGATAAGGATGGCTAAGCATTTGATAGAATAAAAGTATCCCAAAGTCCTTAACCAGGGGTGACAAGGTATAAATATGGAATCAACAACCAAGGAATGGAAATGCATACAATTGAGCAATATTAACTCTACCTGTTTTTCCCATTTTAAATAGACCGAAACATGCATATATATTTCTTTCATAAACAAATCAATTTATTGAAAATATAGGTTCAATATGCTTAGATGCTTGCCTTGCTGCAGCGATGGTTCACACTCAACTTCAGGTTCTTGCTCCACATACTCTGAATTGTCTGAATCTACCGATAAAAACAAATATGCAAATAAGAATCAAATAAACATGTTTATACAAAATGCCCAATTAATTATGAAATAAATACAGTAGGTAGGCCACATTCTAAAGTGAATTTTAGTGAAACAATCATTCCAAAATCTTTTACGGTTTAGGAGATACAAAAATAATAAGCCATATACGCTGAAAATGGCAGATCTGTAATTAATTTGTACTCCCTTAGGGTATCACAAGTAACTTGCATTCCAAAATAGGATTTTACAAGTGTAAGTATTTTTATGTGAAATTACATATCCTACTGGTTCCAACAAAATTAGATTCACTGGATTTTGATTTGAAATGATTTAGTTGTGAATTTTACAAGTTTATCAAAAAGAAAGGTTAGAATTTACTTAGGCCTATTTTGGGAGGCAGTTTTGTCAAATATAAATTGTCCACAGTAAGGTTACAATTTTCTGAGTTAAACAAAAGTGGTTTCACATTTTTAGCAATTAGGATGAATTTTCTAGAAATTTATAAACTTCTAGGTTATAAAGAGG
This sequence comes from Oryza meyeriana var. granulata, assembly GCA_003991445.1. Classification (NCBI taxonomy): domain Eukaryota; kingdom Viridiplantae; phylum Streptophyta; class Magnoliopsida; order Poales; family Poaceae; genus Oryza; species Oryza meyeriana. The sequence continues at coordinate 87,106 of RYFJ01001419.1, forward strand.
TATATAAAAGATATTTCCATTTTTAGAGAAAAATCCTACACAGAAGTCCTCACTTTTTATTTTATAAAATTAAATAGAACATTTTTATGAATCCAAGGGAATTTGGTTCACCTCAAAACGAGTTATAATGGATTCTATAGAAATATTCTAAGTTTCTAAGCACAAATTAAGGTATTTTTGCTTCACATTATTTTATAGGCATTTTCTATATAGAAATGTCTCGTTTTATTTTACAGTATTAAAGTTCACAAATTTACAGAACTAACAAAATTGGTTTCACTTAAAAAGGAGTTAAAATGAAATAGTTATGGATTTCTGAAGTTTACATATTTTTCTGTTGTAAAATAAATCGGTTGTCTTTTCTTTTCTTTTTCTTATTTCTCTCCAGCCTGGCCCACACGCCAGTGAGCCAGAGCAGGGGAGGCGCAAGCAGAGCGGAGGCGGCGAGCTTCTCGGTGGCAGCGACGGCAAACGGCGGCGCGGCTTGGGTGGCGGCCAACATAAGAAAGATAGAGGGCACCAAGGCGAAGCTGTCGGTGGTGGTCTTGTGGCCGACGGTGGCCGGAATCTCACCGGCGGCGAGCTCCAGTGGCAGATGCTCTCGAGCTGATGAGGCTGACTAGGCTATGATTAGTTTCTGGCCAAACCAAAGCACATTTTAGCGTCTAAGGGGTACCAGAAGGCTCACCGTGGGTTGTGCTGGTCTTGGAAAGGCTGGAACAGCAACGGCGACGGCGAGCACAATCCGGTGGCGGCGGAAATCTTTGGGCTCACGTCGTCGGCCTTCTCCCGGGGTACTACGACTTAGCTCAGGTGCCGGATAGGTTAGAGACCTCTTAGAGATGGTCCTAGTGCAAGGAATCGGATTAAGGCTCACCGGTTGAGGCAAAACACGCGCGGTGGAGCTCGGCTGGAGACAAGGAAGACGACGGCCGATCTCAGGACTAGGGGCTTCGCAGTCCAATTCCTTTGGTCGGCGGGCTCCTGGAGGCGTGGTGGTTTGGTCGGCGGTGTACTGGGTTGGCCAAAACGGCGACAACTCAAGCGGCGGCGGCTCGGCAGCGCCGAGAGCAAGGACGACGGCGCCAGGGCGACTTCGACCAGCGATTCCAAGGCGGCCAAGAACAAAAATGGAACGATTAAAACTTGTAGATCACGTTCCCGGGGTCAAGAAGGGATAGAATTCATCGGGGCTAGCTCGGGCTCAACTGAACACCTTCAGTAGAGGAGAAGATGGCTCTGTCTCCGGTGATCCTTGGAGGTTTTCTTGGTTTTTCTCGGTGGGAATGGGGAGAGGAAGAGAAGAGGGTTTTGCTGGCGAGATTTGGAGCGAAATGGTCGATGTTTCCCAGAGGTGTGCTTGCCCAGGCTGCTCTGTATACTATGAGAGGGAGGAAGAAGAAGGCAGTGACACGTTTGCTGGGGCCTGCTGAGGTGTACCCATTGCACAGTAGTCAAGGTGGGTCCCACATGTAAGACAATATTTTTCTACACATATTTGGCTAGGTTTACTCTATGACTTGTGGGTCCAAGAAGTTAGTTCCTAGGGAGAAGAGAGGAGTATGAGTAGGAATGTTGGTGAAACACACTGTCCCATGCTGTAGTAAGGCTGACAAGTGGGCCAGGGTCTTGTGGGTCCCACTGGTCAGTGACTTGAGAGAGGAGAAACCTCTAGAAGCTAAGTCTTGTGAGCTGTCCAACATGCAGTCTTGGTATTACTGTTTTACTAGGTTAATGAGGAGCATAAATTATGGGAAAATTATTGGAGGTAGAGAAAGATGTGTTTAACCTGCTGACCAATTTTCAGGGTTAGAAGTGGTCTGGCTTGTCTTTGGTGAAAATGCAAAGTAGGGGGATTGATCCAGCTTTTCTGTAGTTTAATTTATGTCCCTAGGGGTTTGCTCTTATTATTTTATGTGACTTCTTTGAGAATTAAATTCAGCCAAAATAACTACTGGTAGGGTTCTTGTTGTCACACCTGTTGGTAGAATTGCACTACCTAATTAATGTGGGCACCCCAGAAGTGCATTATGGATAGTAACTAGTATAACAACGCGAAATATCTAGATGGATGGGATCTCAAATAAAAACCAATTAAATACAGTAACCATCCACTCTCATCGCAGCCTTGCCATAATATTTACCCGTTCATAATACAAATCTAAATTGCCGAGAAGTGTACAAAAGAGATAATCATAAGAATAGCTTGCCAGTCCTCCCCGTCATACGCCCGTCAAACCACTCGATGGTGGCGACCAAACACGATACGTACCCCAGAGGACTCGAACCACAATAGCTATCCCCCAACCATCTCAATTCTACACAACTCATACTCATATTCAGCTAGTCCCTAGAAAAGCGACTAGCCTCACACTTTCATCGCAAGCAATCGATAAACATCACAAGTACTCTAAATATGGATAAACGAGCAGCAGGGTTATAAATATTACATAGAGGGTTTACACACCCTGATACATCACAAAGTAGCGCAAAAGATAGCAGCGGAATATAAACATAAAGGATAAGACCAGTGGTGCCATACCCATCCCACAAGGCAACCAACTGGGGCAGAACTTAACTTCAACTACACATTATCCTCACCACCCTCGGCGGGATAATAGTAGACCACATCAATGTCGTCGTTGTCCTCACCTGAAAGATGTAGTGTGAGTACACAAGTACTCAGCTAGACTTATACAATAATAATAGTTCAAAGGAGTAATGCTAGTCTCTACATCAAGGAGTATGGCTATGTCAATCTGATTTTTGCATAAAGCTGATTTCATTGAGCAAGTAATACATTTAAAACATAAGCAATTGTGAAATAGCTCAATCTGAAAATTTAGGACAGCAAGCTTATAGTTCTGAAATGGAAGTAAAAATGAGCACAAACCATGCTCTAATCATCCTCCATGGGCCACCATTGCCCAAACAATTATGCTACACAAGTATATCATCTTTCATGACTAAACCAAGTCATATTTAACATCAAATCCTTTTATATAAACCCATCCATCCATAACTATCCTAAGTCATGGTATAACAACATAATTCCCATAACTACATATCCCAAGTTTGATGCTAACATGAGTAACTAACACATCAAGCGGTCGTCCTGTGACCGTGGACACGGCTATTCGAATAGTTCTTACTCTGATCAGAGGTGTACATCTTTACCCACACGATGTGATAGAAGCCAAACGGCTACACTCTAGTTTGATCCGTACCCGTCGGTACCCACACTCTACACATTGAGTGCGGACTAGAGGTCACAACAAAATCTTTCCCACGCTCAACCCCAACCGCCTAAACCACGTCTGGGCCCCCGACGACTTAGCCACACACACAGGTGACTAAGGCGGGCTCACCGTCGCGAGAGGCACCTCTAGCCAAAACCAGGCGCGGTGGAGGCCCTCCAAAGGAAGAACCATCCTCACGACTGACGGACGGGCGTAGATGGCCACAACCTCCCGTGCTACTGAGTTAAGCCATCCCATACCCGGCATGTGGAAGTACGTAGGGTGCTTGAATAGACGTCAACATGTTCGGTCCTTAACGACCCAGACAGAGCTACATGCATCGGGGAAACACCATCCCGTCATCGCCCTATCATCCGTCCAAGTCAAACATATTCTTAATTATAAATTAGAAGTTATTCTTTTCAGATTTTAACCCATCCATTCGTATTAAACTAGTTTCACACCGATAGCTCCATCTATCGGATTTTTCTAAGTCTAGAAATAAGCATGGCTAAGCATTCGATAAAATAAAAGTATCCCAAAGTCCTTAACCAGGGGTGACAAGGTAAAAGTATGGTATCAACAATCAAGGAAAGGAAATGCATACAATTGGCTAATATTGACGCTACCCATTTTTCCATTTTAAATAGACCGAAACATGCTAGATATTGCTTTCGCAAACAAAACAATTTATTGAAAATATAGGTTCAATATACTTAGATGCTGGCATAGATGCTTGCCTTGCTACAGCGATGGTTCATACTCAACCTCTGGTTCTTGCTCCACGTACTCTGAATTGTCTGAATCTACCGATAAAAAGCGAATATGCAAACAAGAATCAATTAAATATGTCTATGCAAAAATGATCAATAAATGCTGAGATAAAAACACTAGGTAGGCCAAAATCTAAAGTGAATTTTAGTGAAAGAATCACCTAAAAATCTTTTACGGTTTATGAGTTACAAAAATAACAAGATAGGAAGGCTGAAAAAGGCAGTTCTGTAAATATTTTATTGTGAGCTTGAGTTATTATATTTCACTAACATTTTCTATTAGGATTTCAAGAAGGCATGTATTTATATAGACAAAGTGTCATTTATGTAAGTATAACTAAATGTCAGTTCACTGCATGAAAGGTCAACCTTTTATGGATTTACCAAACCCTAATTTAAAGTAAACAGAAAATGGTTAAATTCATATAAAGTTCATATACTTTATGATGATCATTATTTTTGAGAAGTTTTAGGCTTTGGTTTCCCCAGATTTTATTCCACAGAATTAAAGTGCATAATTTGGTGATTCCCACAAATTTTGTTTCATCAAATTTGGAGTTAAAAAGAATTAGATATGGATTTTTAAAGTTTGACTATTTTTCTGTTGGAAAGATATTTCAGTTTAACATTTCTTTTCTTTTCTTATTTTTCTCCAGCCTGACCCACATGCCAGCGGGACAGAGCAGAGGAGGCATGGGGCTGGCTTGCCGCCGGTTCTGTTCGCCGGCGCCGGCGGTGAACGGCGGCTCAGTGGAAGTTGCGGCCAAAAGAGAAAAAGAAGAGGACTCCCTTGCGCACCTAATGGTGGCAGTGGCACGCCTGGAGGTGAACTGTAGCTCGCCGGCGATGAGAATAAGCGCTGGCCGGGCTCGGGTTGCACATGCATGTAAGCAAACGGCTAGAAACCTTCGAAAAAGAAGCTCGAAGGACTACGCTGAGACTCCCAGGAAGCTTACCGTGGCTCTAGACAAGGCAGAAGGGATCCCACGAGCTCTGGCGGCTGCAGGCGGCGGCAACGGCAATGGCCAAGCTTCGGCTTCACCGTGGTTGGCTCGATTCGCTGCATGCACGGTGGAGACAACACATGCAGGAGGTTGAGTATCACCCTAGGATGCTACCAGCGCAAGGAATCGACGAACGGCTCACCGGTTGAGGCGAATTGCGCGCGGCAGAGCTTGACCGGAGTTGGAGAAGACGATGGCCGATCTCCTCGCTCGGGGCTCGGTTTCACGAGATTCTTGGGGCGTTTGGCTGCTGGGGCTGAGGCGGTGTTGCTGGCGCAGCTGCTCCGCTAGGGAAGCTCCGAGGTGGCCAGAACGTCGGCGCGACGGCCACGGCTGCGCGCGGCCGCGCACTGGATAGGCTCCCGAGTGTCGATGGCGAGGCGGCGTTCCCGGCGATTGACGGATGGCTGAGCGTCGGCGATGCCTTCTTCTCCACGGCCGGCAGCACGGACATCAGCAGCTTCAGCAGCAGCAGCAACAGCAGCAGCACACGGCAGCAGCAGCAGCTCGGCAGCAAGAAGGAGAAGAGGGCTGAAGGAGCTCTCTCTCTCTGCTTGGTTTTCTTGGCTTTGGGATGGAGTGGAGCAGCAGACGACACAGGTGGGAGAGGTAGAGGTGAGCTGTAGGAGAAAGACACGCAGACATGGATGATACACGCGTCGTTTGCCCTTTTGAGGCCGATCTGGAGTGCTCCCTCCTCGTGGCCAAGCTGGACAAGGTGCTGGGCAAGCTAGGGTCACTGCCAGGTGGGTCCAGGGCGTGATGGTCTGTGGGAACATGAGAGAGATGGGTAAACTCTCATGTACAGAACAGTTTCAGTGTTTTCCAGGGTTTTACAGATTTATTTTCCCCCTTCACTTTAAAAATCAAATTGACCAAGCAAAATTGGTGTTAAAAAAATGTGGTGATTTTTTTGTAGCTAGTCTAGACTACCTAGGTTCCATTTTCGAAAGTTTTACACAAAAATTCAAAATGGTTTGCTCACAGAAATTCAACAAAAAGGACCAGGCTGAAACCTGTTTGAATTTTTAAGGGGTCTAAACTAATGAAATAAATTCTAGAAAAATTATATTAATTCATGATAAATAAACTAATATTTGAATAAATTATCTCCCATATATACTTCTGTTCGATTTGATGCACTTTTTAGTAGTGTTTTGTTTTTGCCGATTTAGGATTCAATTATTGAGGGTTTAAATGTTGCAAACTTTATCCTATAAGAAGTGACAAGGCAAAAATCTAAGTTGTGCACTCTAATGACAGAAGGGCATAACACTAATTACCTGATATTAAATCTAGGGCTGTGACAATTAATCTTCATTTTTATTTGGTGAATTTCAGAAGTAAACCAATTTATTTCAGCTAGCTTCCTAGCTTTGCTGATTTGAGGGATTTTGTTGAAGTACTTATTGAAGTAGTAAAATCATGTAAAATTTACAGTGGATTAATTAGGTGAGATAGTGCTTACAGGAATTTTTCCATGATTTTATGTGCAGCCAAACATCCTTAGAAAATCCTTAGACTATACAAAAGCATATGTTGAGGAAAAGGACATAGGCTGAAAATTGTTTGAATTTTTAAGGGGTCTAAACTAATGAAATAAATTCTGGAAAAATTATATTGATTCATGATAAATAAGCTAGCATTTGAATAAATTATTTTCCCCATATGTTTCTGTTTCATTTGACGCACTTTTAGGAGTTGGTCTAATTTTGCCGATTAGGGTTTAATATTGCCAACTTAAATTTTCATGAAGTGAAAATGCAAGAATTTAAACTGTGCATTCTAATGATAGTAGGTCTTAACCCTAATTACCTGAAATTAGATTTAGGGCTGTGACAGTTCTCCCCCCTAAAAAGAATCTCGTCCCCGAGATTGCGACAGGGTGGAGAAAAGATAGGGATAGGCATTGCGAAGATGGTCTTCGCATTCCCACGTGGCTTCATCCTCGGAGTGATTACTCCACTGGACCTTGAAGAATTTTTATGGCATCCTTTTGAAAGTTTTATCTAACTGGGACAAGAATCATCGGGGATCAACCTAAACAACGTAGGTAAGGTAGGATCCAAGGCTGGCAAACTAAGATCATGTTGGATGGTGCTACCAACGGCATTAGCTTTCCTTAGCAGGGCTACTATGAGGTTACTCTCGGACATATAGACCTACAAGATTGTCTAGATTTATCTCCTTCACAAGGGCAGGTTTATCTAAACATTTGGTCAAAATGCTGGTTGGGGGACTCACTAAAGGCTCAAGGATAAGGGGTTGGATTGCTTACAGGGACTTAAGTTAAACCTATCTCCATTTCAAACAAATTAGGTTCAATATTAGTTGAGAAAATTTTCTCTAGTGATCTAGCATGACTTTGATTTTGTCCTTAGCCCAAATGAATTCGTATTTTTGGAAAGATTTCTTTGATGCATGTTTGGCTACTTATTGTTCAAACTGTAATTTCAGGTTCTGATTTAAATTGGTACACTAGTGTCTAGTGAAGCAATTGTAGATCCATGCACTTGATGTCTTATGTTAGATAACTTAAGATGAGAGCTAACTTAGGATAAGGGTTAGAGAATTGGATGTTTATAGGATCAAGGGGTAGGATCTTGGTAGTGTGATGAGGAAGGTGGCGAAGTCTCTTGGTTCGGCTTGCTCTCTATCACCCGAAACGGCAATGGCCTTGGTAGCCGCACTCCCAGTTTCGGTGACGAGATCAGTGAACCTTCAACTCCTCCGACCTATATGGTGGATGATGGAATAAGCTAGAACAAACTTAGGTTTTCGATATCTCAACTATAGGTTGACTAACTGACAGAAATATTGTAAATAGGTGGGGAATATGGAATAGTGGTGCTAGAAATCCTCTAACTTGAGTTGGGTAACCTAGACTAGGGTTAAACTGAGCTGAAGTGTCCTAGGTTGGCATGTATGGCTCCATGATGCAATTATGGATGATATGCTAAATAGTGCAATGCAGTTGTGAATGACAAGATGCCATGCATAATGTGGTGCAACCATAATTTGATGCCATGATGGGTCATATGGTGCAATGCTTTGGATAGCGTATCATTTCCATGCACAAGATGGTGCGATGCATAGATGAAATGATATTGTGCAGATGCTCCATTGTATGATGTGAGTTGTGACATGGTGCAATGTTGCCGATGGTGCGTTAATGCTATGCACCAAATGACGTGATGCATAGATGGAATGGTGCTATGCAATTGCTTGATGGTATGATGCAATTCATGATATGGTGCAATTACACATGCTTGCCATGATGCAAAATTGCTTGAATGCATTGTGCATTACCTGGCATGATGTAGTGCAGGATCATGAAAGCATGGTACGGTGCATGGTTGCAATATGATGACGCTCCCATGTCATGGTGCAATGTGTGATTGCAATAAGATGATGCTCGCATGTTATGATGTATTGCTCATGTGGTTTTATGATGATGCACATGCGTAACGGTGCAATATGTTGATGTAATGGTGCAAGGCATAGGTAATGCAATAAGGTGTTCAGGCTTATGGTAATAGGTTCCACTAATCCGGGGTCTGATCTCTGGGTAATAGGGTTTTGGGTACGAGATGCTATGGAGGTTCAAAGGTCAGAAGTTTATTATTTAATTCTGTTTTGGCTTCTAAAATTTTCATTCCCCTACCAAAGTCTCCTAGCTTACTCATGGAACTTCCTTAATAAGTATAAATATATCTACTAGAAATTTTCTACTGCACTATTGGTGGTCGGCTACATGGTACTATTGGGAATGCATCCTATTGGTTTCAGTTTGTAGCTAGGTGCATCATTTGAATTTTCCTACTATGATAGACTCATCCTAAGGTTGCAAATGGTAGACATACACGAGGTTTGTATTTAGGAACTAATTAGAGACCTTGGGTGAGGTTCTAAGATATAAACGCGGCGTAATATGTGGATGGGTTAGTTCTGTCCTGCGTATGTATTTGACGAATCTGAGTCTCAAAGTCATCCTAGAGATATAATAAGAATTACAAAAATTTTATATTCAAGTTTTATGTAGAGTTCTATCAGCTCTAGAAAAGAAATGGAATTTTTATATAGGTAGATTTCTGTAAAGAAAATAAACAAGGTGGGCAGTACAGTGCTGTGGTAGTTTATCAGGTGCAATTGTTCGAACTTTATCCCCTAGGTTACTGGTTCAAAAATTCCCAGAAAATTCCCAAGGCTTCCTCACTAGGTTAATAAGTTACTGACCAAAAATGGTTATTTTATCACTCATGGTTTGGGCTGTACAAATATATTAAGTAGGTAACCTACAGATTCCAGATTCTGAACATATCTAATGTGTGGATTATTTGATCATGATACGGTCATCTAAAAATCCCAAAGAAATTCATGAGGCTTACTGGAGGAGTCTACGAGCTACTGGTAAAAGATTAGGATTTTATCACCTATGGTTTAACTTACAAAAAAATAGGAAGTATGTCGATTACAGATTTCAGGACATGACCAGGTATTCTATTTGAATTTTTATTCAATGATGTATTGGTCTAAAAATTCCAGGTTAATTTATGGTGCTCCCCAAGTGAGTCTACAATCTACTGTCAAAATTACAGAACTACTATTACGAATGAAATCGCCGAATGCACCGAAATGGCGATATGGTTAGCCTAGCATGCCATGATGCATTTCAATAAGATCCAATGAAAAATCATGTAAACTCACACAACTCCTACAATCTGAACAAGCACCTCAAAAATCAACAAGAACCAAACACGTTCCTGCGAGGGGATAATTAGGATCGTGATCTACCCGTTGAAGTAAAAGAAAGATCGAAGATCCAAATAAACCAACAATCATATGGCCATAGTAAATATCTAAGTAATTTTGTAGTGAGCGTCTCTCAGCTGGGAGTACCCTTTGACAATTTATTTGGTGTATTCTTTATGGTTACATATTTTATTTTTCAGAAGACTAGAATCTGAAATTTTTAGGACTGCCAGACAGCAGCCAATTCATGAATTTTTAGAGGGGGCTACAGATGAGATTTATTTTTGAAACTTTTTGTGATTCTTCCTGATGTAGTTGGTGATCTCCAGAAAAATTGGCAAGGTAATATGAGAAGTAGAACTCTCTGTAGAAAATCCTGAATGCTAGCTGTTCCAGAATCTTCAGAACACGTCTTTTGGAGAGATAGAGTATTAAAATTTAGTTGTGGGCTTCCAGAATTTGTAAGATTTTTATTGGTAACTTATTAAATTGTAAGGAGTCAGTGTAATTTACTTGATTACAAAATTTTGTTTCAGAAGTGAAATAAGAATGAACTTGCTTAATCTCAACCTACCGGCTTCTTTTATCGAACTAGTATTTGAATGAGGGAAGAATGGAGTTGTGTTGCCAATTAAATTCAGATCCAGGTGAGAAAATTAAATTAGAGTAAGGTGAGGATGAACACTAGAAAGGGATGAGAAGCAAAAAGGATCACCCATCTTAATGGTTTTCCAAAAATAGTTCATCTTGAACCTTTCGCAAATCTTTTTGCAATCACCAAGCTAAGCTCTAGCCTACGGTCAGTATTGCTCGGACACCAACCACTGTGGGCACCCCGGAAGTGCATTATGGAGAGTAATTATTATGACAACGTGAAATATCTAGATGGATGGGGTCTCGAATAAAAACCGAATAAATGCAGTAACCATCCATCCTCATCGCAGCCTTGCCATAATCTTTACCCACTCACAATACAAATCCAACATGCCGAATTCAGAAATAAAGAGATATTTGGAAAGTTGATTCACCAGTTTCAAACGGCGAAGTGTGCCCGTCAAACCACATGAAGGTGGCGACCAAACACGATACACACTTCTGGGGACATGGTCTATGGTTGAACCAACATCCATGCATCTCATCATTTCTAAATTCATACTCATATTCAGCTAGTCCCCAGGAAAGCGACTAACTTCACACTTTTATTGCAAGCAATTGATAAACATCACAAGTACTCTAAATATGGATAAACGAGCAGCAGAATTATATATATTACATAGAGGGTTCACACCCTAATTCATCACAAAGTGACACTAAAGATAGCAGCGGAAAATATAAACGTAAAAGATAAAACCAGTGGTGCCATTACCAAACCACAAGGCAACCGACTGGGGATAGAGCATAACTTCAATTACACATTATCCTCGCCACCCTCGGCGGGATAATAGTAGACCACATTAGTGTCGTCGATATCCTCACCTCAAAGATATGCAGCTTGAGTACAATAAGTACTCAGCTAGACTTATATAATAATAATAGTACAAAGGAGTAATACTAGTCTTTACATCAAGGACTATGGCTATGTCGATCTGATTTTACATAAAGCTAATTTTATTGAGCAAGTAATACATTTAAAACATAAGCATTTGTGAAATAGCTCAATCTGAAAATTTAGGACAACAAGCTTGTAGTTCTGAAATGGAAGTAAAAATGAGCACAATCCCATGCTCTAACATCAACAATGGGCCACCATTGCCCAAATAATTATGCTACACAAGCATACCATCTTTCATGGCTAAAACCAAGCCATATTTAACATCAAAGCCTCTATATAAACCCATCCATCCATGACTATCCTAAGTCATGGTATCACCACAATAATCCCAAGTTGGATGCTAACATAGACTGACTAACACATCAAGCGGTCGTCCTGTAGCTGTGGACACGGCTATTTGAATAGTTCTTACTCATATGTATAGATACCGTATAGAAGCTTAAAACTTATAAAATTAATATCTCCAAATTGTAAAATAATAAAATAGAACTTTCTTCACTAAAAATCATACAAAGTCAGTACCAAACCACGGTGTAACTTTCACACAGATTAAAATAACTTCAAATTTTACCTTATATCGTATTCGGACGTATTTTCGTATAGAACTTGTAAAATTCATAATAAATTCATCCCAACTGTAAAAATTGTGAAACCAATTTTGTTAGTCTTGTAAAATAGTGATGTTTATCCCGGTAGACAAGGTTTTGACAAAACTATCTCCTAAAAATATATCTATAGTTTACCTAAGGAATAAACAGTCTATTCTAATACAAATTTGTAAAATTCATAACTCCCAAACCGTAAATGATAAAATAGAAATTCCTTCACCTAAATTCACTTTAGATCAGTAGAAACCTATGGTATAAACCTCATGCATATTAGAGCATTTTGGATTTTTGCATTATTTGCTATTTATTCGGTCATATGTTATTTTCTTTCTAGAGAACGAATTCGATATCGGTGAAGAAGTGAGATAGTTGGTATCTGAGTATTCAAGAGTAAGGCAAGTATTCTCCCCTCCTCCTTGAACAAGTTGAATCCTATGTTTTGGAGAATGAAATGTATTGTTTGTAAAATTGCATGCGTATTTGTGAATAACGGTATTTGAATTGTGGTAAATGGTAGTTATAACCTATTAGTTGCATGATCCATCTTAAAATGTTGTACTCCATGCTGTTTGTAGCCTTAGGCTTGGTTAGAGTACTTGATTTGTACTCATGGGGGTCTATGTTGAGTTAACACACTTGCTTATGCTTAGCCATGCTTAGTAACGTGCTGAATATTACAGTGATCACTATATACCTTTGAAAATGGGAATTTTATAACTTCTGGACAGAGGTGAAGCCTCTGGTTATTTGTGAACTAAAATGATGAAAAACCTGATTTTAGACTTGGGCAGCAAGTGGTGTGCATATGGAGTAGTTACACATCGATAGGGGCAGTGTTCGCCTGAGTCGATTAAGGACTGAACTTAGTGTCATATTCTCATGTTAAACAGTACAACCACATGTGCTAGTATGGGATAGCCATAGTGGATTAAGTTACTTCATGTTTAGCCTTGCATTTTGGTAGGCTGAGTAGTATGGGCAGTGCCTACAAATGTACCGTAGGGCTGTTCAGAGGAGCTACCTATATCCCGTAACGGAATAGGCGTCTAAGTTTGTCCAATACAACGTTGTGTGCCCTGTGGGGAGCTAGGTAGGCTGCTGCCACGGCGCTAGGTTAAGGCGTGGGCCCGCCACCCACGGCATCGGGGTAGCCACTCGATGTGGAGTAACACACCTCGTGCTGGTGCAAGGCTAAATGTTAGGTAATGTAAAAGCTGTGTTATGACCTCTATACCGCATTCAATGTGCAGAGTGTGGTGGTACCGATGGGTACCGGACAAACTAGAGCAATCATATCATGTGGGTAAAGTTGTACAAACTCTGCAGAGTCAAAACTAATCGGTTAGCCGTGCTCACGGTCATGAGCGGCATGGTTGTGTCCATTGAGTATAGATTTATGCTTTTAAATGTGTTTATGAAATTGGGATGAGGATTGGTGATTTATGAAAATTATTATGCTTATTACAATGCTTATGATGGCTTGTTGCCGTGGAGGGCAGCAAGTAGGACAACTATGATGTTGATCACTTCCCTACTTGTTATACATGTTTCTAATGTTTTATTAAATACCGTTGCAAATGATTGTGAACTAAAATTAGCTTTATGCAAAACTGAACCCACAAATAGCCATCTCCTTGATTTTAGAGCTCGCATGTAGCGATATAGGATTGTCCTTGCCAATACATTATTTCGGTAATGTACTGACTCTTGCTTGTATGGTTATAATTCTTTGTTGTAGGTTGAGTGCTACGGGAATTCGTTACTTCTTCAAGATTGATTCTTTAAGGGGTCTACCCCTAGTTGGATTGCCTGTGGTATGGATAGACAAGCTTCCGCTGAATCATATTATTCGGTCATTTGACCTATGTAACTCTAATGTAGTAAATTTAGTTTACTTACTTGTACAACCATTTATTGAGTACCATTGCTAGAGATGAAAGTGTGGACTAGCAATTTTCTTGGGGCTGGTCTGCATGAGTATAGGCTTAGAACAGTTGAGATACATGGAGAGTAGTTCAACCGTAGACCATGTCCTCAGAGATATGTATCGTGTTTGGTCGCCACCTTCGTGTGGTTTGACGGGCATATCTCGCCGTGCGGACTAGTGTAACTATTTCTCTAAATATCTCTCGTGTTCTTAGTCTGGCATTTCGGTTGTTTTGCATTATAATTGGTGGTTTGTATGACAAGGCTGCGATGAGGTTGGATGGTTACTGCATTTATTTGGCTTTCTCTTGAGATCCCATCCAACTAGATATTTCGCGTTGTGTTGATGCCGAAAATCGCCGAGGACCTGGTCCGGCGTCTTGGTGACACGCGAAGGCCTGGGAGATTTGCTTTACTCCAGTGCAGGTCCTAAAATGTTCAGGTTTGTAGGCGTGCCAGTCAATTTGACCCTGTAATTGACAAGGAGGAAAATATTAAATCAATGAGCCAATCGGCTGGAAGCCAATCTAGACTCGTTTCATCGGCCGATAGCCGATGAGCACTGTAGCACTTATACATCGACTAGAAGCCGATGACGGCAGGAGAGATAGCATAAAATATCGTGCTAGCCAATCATCGAAGGGATACTCGAAAACCGGCTATAAACTTGTTAAAATGAACATATAGAACGCATAAGTAAATAAATCAGATGAATTCTAGCCGATCATAGTTTAGTGTTACTGGTATTGCCGTGAGAATCTGCCCGTGCCCGGGCCCTTGCTTATATCGGCTCCCGGGGTCTTCATCCACTGTCCGGGCCTGTGCCCGGGTCCTTACCTAAGCTCGCGCCCGGGCCCTCGCCTGGGGTCGTGCCCGGGAACCTGCTTGCACTTGTACTTGGATCGGCAGTATAAACCAATCGGTTAGCCCTTAGCCGATCAGGATAATAATACAGGCAAGAATGCGTGATAAAGCATGCAATAATATAAATAATGGACGATTGATGAACCAGCCGACTATTGAGCAGAATAATTATAAAATAAGACAATAAGTAAATATAGTCGGCTTCAACAGATAACTTATCGGCTAAGCACTCCGATAACAACATCGCATAACACCCATCGGCTCATCAAGAGTAAAGCTATCATCGTCGGTCTGTGCTGCAACGGTTGGGTCCGATCTACTAGACTGACGATAATAGCTTTACTCTTGATGAGCCGATGGGTGTTATGCGATGTTGTTATCGGAGTGCTTAGCCGATAAGTTATCTGTTGAAGCCGACTATATTTACTTATTGTCTTATTTTATAATTATTCTACTCAATAGTCGGCTGGTTCATCAATCGTCTATTATTTATATTATTGCATGCTTTATCACGCATTCTTGCCTGTATTATTATCCTGATCGGCTAAGGGCTAACCGATTGGTTTATACTGCCGATTCAAGTACAAGTGCAAGCAGGTTCCCGGGCACGACCCCAGGCGAGGGCCCGGGCGCGAGCTTAGGTAAGGACCCGGGCACAGGCCCGGACAGTGGATGAAGACCCCGGGAGCCGATATAAGCAAGGGCCCAGGCACGGGCAGATTCTCACGGCAATACCAGTAACACTAAACTATGATCGGCTAGAATTCATCTGATTTATTTACTTATGCGTTCTATATGTTCATTTTAACAAGTTTATAGCCGGTTTTCGAGTATCCCTTCGATGATCGGCTAGCGCGATATTTTATGCTATCTCTCCTGCCGTCATCGGCTTCTAGTCGATGTATAAGTGCTACAGTGCTCATCGGCTATCGGCCGATGAAACGAGTCTAGATCGGCTTCCAGCCGATTGGCTCATTGATTTAATATTTTCCTCCTTGTCAATTACAGGGTCAAATTGACTGGCACGCCTACGAACCTGAACATTTTAGGACCTGCACTGGAGTAAAGCAAATCTCCCAGGCCTTCGCGTGTCACCAAGACGCCGGACCAGGTCCTCGGCGATTTTCGGCGTCAACACGCTTTTGGCACGCCTGGTGGGACACGAAGTTTCAACGAACACAGTTTCAATCAAGATCTCAACATGGCCGGGAAAGAAGTCAAGACAGACAACGTGATTCCGGTCACCATGGAGGATCTAACTGAAGAACAAAAACAGCAGGTTGAACAGACTATGACAAATTTCCAGAAGTTGTGTTTAGAATCCTTCAGTATGACAAGGCAAGGGCCGATTCAGAAGTCTCAGTTTCCAAAACCAGTATTGGTAGGAGAATCGAGCCGTACACAGCCCGAGAGTCCACCAATCAAGCCTTTGCAGGAGATGGTCAATGAGGCTGTTCACCATGCGCTTATCAATCAGTCGGGAGTCTTGGTAAACACACTGCATAACCTCATCAAGAAGACTGTCGATGGATCGATTGCCCAAGAACCAACTCGGGGTCCTGTTTTTCTCCCGCCAAAGATGGAGCCGAATCAAGTTAATTACAACATCAGTAGGGATGTACCAGAACACTTGTTCACACAGAACCAGGCTGGGGGGCAACAGGATATTCCTACTGGATACCACCGATCTATCTATTATGGGGGATATCAACAGAATTGTCCAGCAGGTGGAGCCGATCCGGGTACTTATCAAAGGGAGTATCACAGACAGAATCGGCAACCAACCCCGCTGATACAGTATCAGCAATATCAACAGGAGAACGTAAGAGAAGAAGACTTGTCGGCACGAGTTGAAGAGATAGTAAGGGAGCAGTTTGGGATCAAGCCCAAGGAACAAGCGTTCATGTATCGGCACCCATATCCTGAATGGTTTGACAGGGTTCCGTTACCACACCGGTATAGGGTCCCGGATTGCTCTAAGTTCTCAGGGCAGGACAACACATCCACAGTAGAACATGTCAGCCGATTGCTTGCACAGTGCGGGGAGGCATCGGCTGAAGAAGCTCTGAGGGTTAGGTTTTTCCCCTTATCCTTATCAGGATCGGCTTTTACGTGGTTTTCCTCATTGCCACCGAATTCTGTTCGGGGGTGGGCCGATCTAGAGAAACAGTTTCACAAATATTTCTTCGCTGGAATTCATGAGTTGAGACTGTCAGATTTGACATCGGTGAAGCAACGTCCAGATGAAACAGTGCCGGAATACGTTCAGCGATTTCGGGATATCAGGAACCGATGTTATAGCTTGAACCTGAGTGATGGGCATCTGGCTGATCTGGCTTTCCAGGGTCTTTTGGCGCCAATCAAGGAGAGATTTTCTTCACAAGAGTTCGAGTCTTTGGCGCACTTGGTACAGAAGGTATCGGCTCATGAAAGCCGATTTCAAGAGGCAAAAAGGGATAAGTACCAGAAAAGGGTTGCTCAAGTTCAAGTTTATTCATCAAGCTCAGACGGTGAAGAATCCGATGCTAAGGTTGGATTGGCGGAGTGGGCCAGGAACAAGAAATCAGTGTCATGTCCATGGGTCAAGGATATCGGCAAGGAGGAACGGTATGATTTTGACGTTAGTAAGGCCAATAAAATCTTTGACTTGCTGTTACAAGAGAAGCAGATACAATTGCCGCCAAATCACGTGATTCCATCAGCCGAAGAACTGAAGAAGAAGAAATATTGCAAGTGGCACAATGCGATATCACATCACACTAACGAGTGCAAAGTTTTTCGGCATCAAATTCAATCGGCAGTCGAGCAAGGGCGAATCAAGTTTGAAGACAAGAAGTCGATGAAGATTGATGGGCATCCGTTCCCTATGAATATGGTGTACGCAGGATCATCATCAAGAGATCAGGCCGATGAAGCAAGACGTCAAAAATATAAGTCAAGGATTTCTTCATCGGGCATGATAGAGAAATATTCAAGGTACGAGGAACAGAGGGATGAGCCAGAGATGTATAATCCGCATTGGAACTGCCCGTTCTTCCAATTCTGCTGGGATCGGGGGATGAGATTGCCATCAGTAGAAGATTGTCCCGAGTGCAGTAGCGCAGGGAATCGGCATGATCGCCGGCAGGAGTTTTCACAGGGTCGGTCGCTTGGGAAAAGAGCATCGGTTCATAGCCGATTGGGGCCGATCCATGAAGAGCTCCTTGGAGAGGATGAGGAGGAAGAAGAGGAAGTACGTGAAGGACAAGTCTAGAATCCTCAATGGTGCCCTAGTGGGATATTCCCGAAGAATCAGAAGAGGAGGGCACAGCGTTTACGACACCGAGAGCAAAAAGAAGAGCAGCGTCAAGATCAAGAAGAGGCCGATCATCGTCACAAGAAAACTAAACAAGTTTGGCGCGTGAAGAGAAACGACGATGAACCTGATCAATCGGCCCCAGCAAATATGGTGTTCTTTTTGCCTCGGGAGTATAGAGCACTTTCATCAGATGAAGAAGGCGATGAGGAGATTTTTGCTCAGCTAACGTTACAACCTGATCGGGCTATATTTGACAAACCGGAGGAGTCAGAACATCGGCATCTAAAGCCATTATACATCAAGGGTTATGTGAATGGGAAGCCGATGGCAAAGATGCTGGTTGATGGAGGAGCAGCGGTTAATCTCATGCCTCATGCCACATTCCGAAAATTGGGGAAGACTGCCGAAGATCTGATCAAGACAAATATGGTGCTAAAGGACTTCGGTGGGAATTCATCAGAAGCTAAAGGTGTATTAAACGTGGAGTTGACAGTAGGGAATAAGACATTACCCACCACGTTTTTCGTTATTGACGGGAAGGGGTCGTATAGTTTGCTTCTCGGCAGGGACTGGATTCATGCAAACTGCTGTGTGCCCTCGACAATGCATCAATGTTTGATACAGTGGCAGGGAGATCAAGTCGAGGTGGTGTTAGCAGATCGGTCGACCAATATTGCCATGACCGATCTACCAGTCTGGGAAGCCGACGGTGTTGACTGCCTGTCCGGAAAAATATGGGAAGGAGATTACCTTAAAGTCACCAGCCAAGGGATACAGCCGATTCAGCAAGTCGGCTCTGAGTTGTTGCTCTGATGGGCTCCATTGAAGACTTTGAGGGGAAACTGGGGCAAGGGTTTACGTCGGCCGATGATTTGGAGGAGATCGATATAGGACCAGGAGATAGACCAAGGCCGACGTACATCAGTAAAAGGTTAAGTCCTGAACTTCGAGAAGAATTGATAACATTATTGAAGGAGTATCGGGATTGTTTCGCCTGGGAGTACCATGAGATGCCAGGATTAAGCCGATCAATTGTTGAACATCGGCTGCCCATTAAACCAGGATATCGGCCATTTAAGCAGGCTCCAAGGAGATTCAAGGCAGAATTATATGAGCCGATCAAGGCAGAAATCACAAGGTTATACGATGCCAAGTTTATAAGGCCATGCCGATATGCTGAGTGGGTTTCTAATATCGTCCCGGTGGAGAAGAAAAATGGAAAATTGAGGATATGTATTGATTTCCGAGATCTGAATAAAGCTACCCCCAAGGATGAATACCCAATGCCGATAGCGGATTTATTGGTGGATGCAGCCTCAGGCCACAAGATTATCAGCTTCATGGACGGCAATGCAGGATATAATCAGATTTTTATGGCTGAAGAAGATATACATAAGACTGCGTTTCGGTGTCCAGGAGCTATCGGCCTGTATGAGTGGGTAGTAATGACTTTTGGATTAAAGAGTGCCGGTGCGACTTATCAGAGGGCGATGAATTATATATTTCATGATCTCATCGGCTTATTGGTGGAAATTTATATTGATGATGTGGTGGTCAAGTCTAAAAATGAAGAAAGCCATATAGCCGATCTACGAGAAGTGCTGGAGAGAGCTAAGAAATATGGACTAAGAATGAATCCCAATAAATGCGCTTTTGGTGTATCGGCTGGGCAATTTTTGGGTTTTATGGTTCATGAGCGAGGAATTGAAGTTAGTCAGCCAAATATCAGAGCCATCCGGACTACAGAGCCACCAAGCAATAAGACAGAGTTGCAATCGTTGATCGGCAAGATTAATTTTGTGAGAAGATTTATATCAAATTTGTCGGGGAGAATTGAGTCTTTCACGCCGTTGCTGAAGTTGAAGGCCGATCAAGAGTTTGTGTGGGGGGCACCACAGCAGAAGGCATTTGATGAAATCATGAGGAATTTGAAGGCAAAGAGCGAGTTGTGTTTTATCTGAGCAGAAGACTTCTGGATGCTGAAACAAGGTACCCTGCGGTGGAAAAGTTATGCCTGTGTTTATATTTCTCATGTACGAAGTTAAGGCATTACATCCTATCGGCTGAATGTACAGTAGTTTGCCAGGCCGATGTGGTCAAATATATGTTGTCAGCTCCAGTTTTGAAAGGGCGAGTTGGCAAGTGGGTTTTTGCTTTGACGGAGTTCGACTTAAGATATGAATCGGCTAAAGCAATTAAGGGACAAGCAGTGGCCGATTTTATTGTGCAGCACAGAGGGTCTCACGAAGATTATGTGGAGCCGATCCCATGGATTTCATTTTTTGATGGATCGGTTTGCAAGCACGGATCTGGTATCGGTTTAGTTATTGTGTCGCCTCGGGGGGCAAGTTTTGAGTTTGCTTTTACAATTAAGCCTTATCAGACTAATAATCAAGCGGAATACGAGGCGGTGCTGAAAGGACTTCAACTCTTAAAGGAAGTGGGAGCCGATATCATAGAGGTTATTGGTGATTCTTTGTTGGTGATCAAGCAGTTATCTGGAGAATATGAGTGCAAGGATGATGTTTTGAGGTCATATTATGAAGAATGTATGGAGTTGTTAAAAGATTTCAAGATGGTATCCATAGATCATATTCCCAGGGAGCAGAATCTAGAAGCCAATGACCTTGCGCAGGTTGCTTCAAGATATCGGCTGAATAGGCAGGTTGAGGTTGAAATAGCCGATATTGATATCTAGAGCAAGACCGATGACTGGAGACAGGAGTTAGTTGATTACTTGCAAAATCCGTCGCAATCGGTTTCCAGGAAGATTCGGTATAAAGCTACCAAATATGTCCTACTTGATGGGGAGTTGTATTATCGGACTTTTGAGGGAGTTCTGCTTAGATGCCTGAATTTGGAGGAAGCCAAAGTGGTTATGTGCGAGGTGCATGAAGGCGTCTGCGGGACTCATCAATCGGCGCATAAGATGAAGTGGTTGCTGAGAAGAGTAGGGTATTTTTGGCCGACAATGCTGGAGGATTGCTTTAAGTATTATAAAGGGTGTCAAGATTGTCAGAAATTTGGAAATATACAGCGAGCACCAGCATCGGCTATGAATCCTATCATCAAACCGTGGCCGTTCAGAGGTTGGGGAATTGATATGATCGGCCAGGTGTTTCCTCCATCAAGTAAAGGGCATAAGTTCATATTGGCGGCAACAGATTATTTTACCAAGTGGGTAGAAGCGGTTCCTTTGAAGAAAGTTATGTCCAAGGAAGCGATCGAGTTTGTAAAGGAACATATTATTTATCGGTTCGGGATTCCTCAGACAATAACTACTGATCAGGGGTCTATTTTCGTATCTGATGAGTTTCAACAGTTTGCTGCCAGTATGGGGATCAAGTTATTAAATTCATCGCCTTATTATGCTCAGGCCAATGGACAGGCAGAAGCTTCTAACAAGAGTTTGATCAAGTTGATTAAGCGGAAAATTGATGAGCAGCCGCGGCGATGGCATACTACATTAGCCGATTCGCTATGGGCCTATCGGATGGCATGTCATGGATCTACTCGGGTGCCACCATATCAGTTAGTCTATGGCCATGAGGCAGTTTTACCGTGGGAAACTAACATCGGCTCTAGAAGGATTTCTTTACAAAATCAATTAACAGCCGATGATTACTATAACTTAATGACAGATGAACTTGAAGATTTGGCTCAGAATTGGTTGAGGGCGTTGGAAAGGATCAGGGAAAACAAAGCTAAGGCAGCTCGGCATTACAACAAAAAGGTGGTGAATAAATCATTTGCCGAGGGAGATCTTGTGTGGAAGTTGATTTTGCCGATCGGGTCCAGAGATAATAAGTTTGGAAAATGGTCGCTTAATTGGGAAGGGCCCTATCGGATTAATCGCTGTGTGCCTGGTAATGCCTATGTGTTAGAGGATCTTGATGGGATAGAGTTTGTTAAAGCGCTTAACGGGAAATATCTCAAGAAATACTACCCTAGTGTGTGGATTGATTCTTAAATCGGTTAAGAATAGCCGATTTCTAAAATAGTTTGGAAAGCCGATGTTTTGCGTCGCCTAAAGACAGCCGATATCAATTGGTATCGCCTTTAGATCAAATAAGCGAAAATATTATCAGGGTTAAAAGGGATGAGTAGCAGAGCCGATCAGGTTATATGACAGCATAAGGGTGATCGGCATGTTCCAGAAAATCATCGGTTACAAAGGTTTGAAATTTACAAGAATTTTTGGGTCACTTCAATCGCGCGCAGGCGGATCTGATCGATCTCATTGATAGCACGGATGTCATCTTCATCGGAGCCCGGGATGGTCTTCAGGTTTTTGCGCCGATGGATGACTTGGCGCACCGTCGCTGCAACCTTAGCCTCTTGGTCTTGAATGGCTTGTGGTAAGCTGATAAGCTGGGATTTTATGGCTTCAAGATCCTTTCGAACTTTTTCAAGTTCTACTAGCAAGTCGGCTTCCTTCTTCTCCAGTTGGTCTAACTTGGGTTGGAGCTCTTGGGGGACAGCAGCCATATCATCAAGTCTTTTCTTCTCTGTCTGGGCTAGCAGCCGATCGGTTTGGATATCTGATGTGATTTTCTGTTGGTCAGCACGATCGGCTATACGCTGTCTAAGCTTGATGAGCTTAAACCTGTGAGATTCCAGGTATGCTGCAGGGGTTAGCGCGTCAACGAGTTCTTCGGGCAGATGATGTTCGATTTCTGCAAGCCTTGCCCGGATGGGCCCGCAATCTTCCACCAACGCATCAATTGGGTTGTCCAGCCGATTGTTGATGCTTGTTAATAATCGCGCACATCGGCTGGGAACGACGGTTTGGTTGCTGCGCTGGTGGCTGGTTTGTCTTCTACCTCTAGATACTTGCCGATGTCGAAGGAGAACAAATCGGCTAAGGACTGCAAGATTGACATCGGTGGAAGAATTAGTGGAAAGTTAGGAGCAGAGTGCGGGAATAAAGGGACTACCTGAGGAAGTACATCGGCAGCGCAGGTGACATCGGCTTCAGGGAGATGAATAGGTTGCTCTTCGGAGGGGCCGATGTCAGCCGATGGAGTAGCAGCAGTCTCGTCGACAGTTGGAGGACTTGGCACCAAGAGTGGAGCAGCCGGAGAAGCCATTGGTTCAGTGCTTGGAGGGATGTCGGAAAAAGGTTGAGGTTCTGGAGCCGATGACTCAAGCTGGGAATAATACTTGGTGAGATAAATAAGGAAGCGGGTAATAATAATAACAAGACTTGGCGCATACCTGAGGAGATGAGGGAGCCGATGTTGCTTGAGGAGAAGGTGGCGTTGGAGCAGCAACATCGGCATCGGTTTTCTGCTTCTTCAGGGAGGGGCGATGCGCTAACTTCTTCCGCTTTTGTCCCATCGGCCGAGGTGTCTTGAGGAGAGCCGATGGAGTCGGAGCGTCGTGCCCCAGGTTTGGAGTGGCCGATGGAGGTTGATACAGAATCGGCCGACCGCTATTCCTTCTTGTTGGGGGTTCGACGCTGGCAGCCTGCAAAATTAGAGATGAGAGTTGGTTGAAGAAGGCGATTAAAGCTTGCAAGTGTTACCTCTTCATCGGATTCGATATATTCGGTATCAAGACGGGAGCAGTAACAGATGGGCGATAAGCTGAACAAGTGTTTCCTCCATTCTGACCACCATCGGACGAAAAGCTTGGTGTTGGCAGTACAGATGTACACTTCGGTGGCGGCGCCTAGCAAGAGGGAATCTGTCAAAGACCGCAGCCGATCATATTCCAGGGCGCTGCTGACCGTGCCTCGGGCTTGAAGTTTGTCGGTGAAGAAGAGGCCGGTGGGAAGTTGCCCAAGACCAAACTGGCGAGAGCCGACTAATGGATGATAGAACTCGTATGAAGGCTGCGATCGGCCCAGAGAAAAGCCAGTTGGCAGCAGACCAGGACTGATAGCCGATAGGAATATGGCCTTAGACTCATCGTCATTCAGAGCTTTGAGTGGATCAAAGTTAGAAGGCATCTCGAATGATGATGCGTCGTTGTAAGCAAACCAAAGAGTGGCCTCCCTGGTGAAGCCATGATAAAATCCCTTGAACCACTGACCAACCTCAGCAGGGGTTATCTTGCCGCCAGAGAGGGCCGATGCAGCTTCGCCCATAGAGATGCATCGGCGATAAACAGGGTCTTGATCTTTTGGGTAGTCGGCTGGGAAGGATTGCTTGAGGAGAGAAGTTTCTAGGATGGCCTTGGAGGTGTAAACATTTAGCCAGAGCTGCACAAACCACCAAGGGCCCCCAATATGGCCGACGGGCTAGCTGGCCGATAGCTTAGTTGCCACCTGATGAAGCAGCTGGTAGGTGGCGCCAAGGAGATAGTGCCCCAACGGAATTTGTTTCCTATCGGCCAAGCACTCTGCCAGGCATTGCATATTGGTCGTCGGGCCGAGGGTTGCACCACCAAAGACGAACCGTTCCAACCACAAGTTCAAAAAAGCGACGTGCTCCCGATCATCAACCGGTCCAGTTCCCTTGTTGTGGAGAGATATATACCTGGACCAACCGCCGATGTTCTTCGCCTGGAGCCGATGAGTAGGCTTGAACTGGAGTTTGAAGGGGTTGATGTAGCTCGTCATATCCAGGCAGGTGAGCATGGTCACATCCAGCAAAGTGGGGGTCATCGGCCCATGCCCGAACATGAAGGCATTGAGGGCATCGGACCAGTAGTATGAGGCCGATGCAAGTAGGGGCTCGTTCCTTTCCATATCAGCCAGGGAGAGATTAATGCAGTGGCCGATATGCGATTCATCCCAAAGGGTTCTCTTCGCAGCCGATACTCTGATGTACCAATCTCTCCATCCCGGCAATCTGCTCGGCCATGACCTGAAGCTGTTGGTCCAGTCACTGACTAACATAGCTGAGTTCTTGAAGGGAATACGTTGAGTTTCGGAAATAATGAAATTGGTGGGATCTTCGCTGCCCATGGGGCCATGATAAAAAAAGTTGGGGTAATCGGCGGCCGGAATTAGGACCTGGGCTCTAAGATGCTACAGGAAACAAAAACATGACGAAGAACAGATGAAAAAAAAGGAGCAGATCGGGTTCGTATAGATTGCAGATTGGGGGAAAATAATCGGTGAGAAGATTACCTCAGGAACTTGTTCGCACCAAAAACCACCGGGTGTGCCAAGAAGCTTGTTGATGATCTGGTTTGATGCGATTGAACATACGAAGGCCTGGGAGATCTGCTTAGCTCCAGTGCAGGTCCTAAAATATTTGAGGTTCGCGGGCGTGCTAGTCAATTTGACCCCGTAATTGACAAGGAGAATATTAGCTCAGGGATTCAATCGGCCAATAAGAATCCTGCTAGCCGATTGCCGAAAGAATGCCTGAGCATCGGCTGAAAGCTGATGATAAGACTTTGTTCGGGCCCCAGCTGTCCGTGCCCGGTCTCGTGCCCGTGCCCTTCGCTTGTGCTCGTGCCCGGGTCAGCAATAATTGCACATCGGCTATCGGCCGATACGGGCTGATGTAGGCTCCTTGTAGCCGATGGCCGATGGCACCTGTGTATCGGCTAGGAAACCGATAGCGCTATGAGCAAATAGACAAGATGTCAGTATAACATGTGCATCGGCTAGAAGCCGATGATAAAGTAGATAGGCAGAATAGTAAGCCAGCCGACTGCCGAGGAAACACATATGCATCGGCTAGAAAACCGATGATAATATAGATGACCAAAATAGGAAAGATAATACAGTCGGCTTTATAAAAAGGTAACCTATCGGCTAAGCACTCCGATAGAACGTCGCATATACACCGATCGACTCGACAAGGATAAATCTATTATTATCGATTTAGTAGTTCAGACCTAACTGATGCAGCACAGATCGATAATAGTAAAGGAACCTCAACGAGCCGATAGACCTAATGCAACTGTGATGTAATAAGATAACTTATCGGCTATACATTCCGATAAGACACTTGCGCAAAAACCATCAACCTAGCAGGAACGATTTATCGCTGGCAGCTCAGTAGGTCGGACCCAACCGATGCAGCACAAACTGATGATAGACCGCTCCCAGTAAGCCGATACGATCTACGCACGCGTGATGTGATATACCTAATCAATCTATGAGGTCAAACTGAACTGATGCAGCCATAGATAAAGTAAATATATCGTGGTAAGCCGACTAGCTTAAACCGACTAGAATATCGGACCTAACCGAGGAAGTCCTAGCCGATAGGTTGCCGGGGTGATGAGACTTACCCTCTCGCAGGAGTTCGGACCTAACCGATGCAGCCCGGCTCGAGAAGCAGGATCCCGTCGAAAGGGATGCGAACAATGTCTTTGGCGTCTATTACTGCTGTTGGCCAGAAAAATCCCTGCCGGTAAGCCTTTCCGACTAACATCCTGGATGCGGCATGGTTGCCACATATGCCGGAGTGGATCGATTGCAGGATCTGCTTGCCCTCCTCGGTGGTGACGCAGCGCATGAGGATACCGGATGCACTTCTTCGGTACAGGTCTTCTCCGACGACTAGGAAACTTTTGCTTCGACTTTTGATCTGTTCGGCTTGACTGCGATCTTCTGGGAGTTCATCATTAGGAGGAATTTAAGAACAGAGTCCACCAGTCTTGACATATGTTTAGTACTTCATCTGTTGCCGGGGTAGGTTCGCTGCCCGACTGCTCTGGCACTGGTTTCTTCTTGACTGATGGTTCCATAAGTTGCTCGACAAAGATCCCTGTCGGGACGGCTTCTCGCTTAGATCCCATGTTGGCCAATTTGTCTGCAGCGTCGTTGTATTGTCGTAGGACATGTGTTATCTCCAACCCGTCGAATTTGTTTTCCAGCTTCCAGACCTCCTGACAGTATGCCGCCATTGTGTCATCGAGGCATGTCTAGTCTTTCATGACTTGGTTGACCACGAGTTGAGAATCCCCTCGCACAACCAGTTGGCGGATGACGAGTGATATGGCAATGCAGAGCCTGTGGACAAGTGCCTCGTACTCAGCGACATTGTGGGAAGTTGGGAAGTGGATTTGGAGAACGTACTTGAGTTTTTGGCCGGTAGGGGACGTCAGTACGACGCCGGCCCCAGTGCCACCAATCCGTAGAGAACCGTTGTTAACGCCAAAATTTGGTATGGCTCTGTATCAGATTCGGCTAAGGAGAAAGTTGCTGTTAACTAACGGAGGTTGATCCAGAAGGAAGTCGAATCCGGGAAGGAGCCGTGAAGACCACAGTATGGCAGTTAATTATCTTGATTATTAATTAGGTAAGGTTAATATTTTATCTTTAGGAAACCTGATTTCGTGTCCGGTCGGGTCCTGTTAATGTTTCCTTCTGTAATTAGGAAATCGTGTACCGTGTCCAATTAGGACTTATATCAACTCGGGGTATAAATACGTATGCTCCGGTGCTTTCTAATCTGTCTACATCAATCAGATCAATACAATTTCGGTGCATCGCCACCCCCTTCGACGGGTTCATGCTTCTCGAGCCGGGCTGCATAGGTTAAGTCCAACCTCCTGCGAGAGGGTAAGTCTTGTCACCCCGGCCACCGCATCGGCTAGGACTTCCTCGGTTAAGTCCGATATTCTAGTCGGTTCACGGTGGACGGCTTACCATGATATATCTATTTTTATCTATGGCTGCATCAGTTTAGTTTGATCTCATAGATCGATTAGGTATATCACATCACGCGTGCGCAGATCGTATCGGCTTACTAGGAGCGATTTATCATCAGTTTGTGCTGCATCGGTTGGGTTCGACCTACTAAACTGCCAGTGATAAATCGTTCCTGCTAGGTTGATATTTTTTGTGCAAGCGTCTTATCGGGATGTATAGCCGATAAGTTATCATATTTTACATCACGATTGCATTAGATCAATCGGCCCATCGAGGTCTTGTTATCATCATCAGTCTGTGCTGCAACGGTTAGGTCCGATCTACTAGACTGTTGGTAATACCTTTACTCTTAATAAGCCGATGGGTGTTTATGCGATGTTTTATCGGAGTGTTTAGCCGATAAGTTATCTTTATATCCAACCGATTTGTCATAAACATGTTTAAACAAATCGCTGCCAAGTCGGGGCGGTACGAAATTGCATATCTCGGTTTTTCCCTATGGCGAGGACCCGGGCGTGAGCACGAGCGAGGACCCGGGCACGAACAGCATGCAAGGACCCGGGCACGGGCATGGACAGCAGGTGAGGACTCGGGCGCGGGCATGGGTGCGGGCAGCACCTTTGGGGCGGGGCTAGGAATTATAATTGCAATCGGCCGAAGTTCATTCAATCCATTTATTTATGCATTCTGCTTGTTTATTTTATCAGTTTATATCCGATTTTCAAGTATTCCTTCGGTGATCGGCTAGTTTGGTATTTGCTTATTATTATTAGTTACTGTTCATGCCATCATCGGCTTCTAGTCGGTGTATAAGTGCTACAGTTTAGATCGGCCATCAGCGATGAGACGAGTCCAGATCGGCTTCCAGCCGATTGGCTCATTGGTCTAATATTTTCTATCTCCTTGTCGATTGCAAGGTCAAATTGACTGGCACGCCTACGAACCTCAAGATTTAGGACCTGCACTGGAGTTAAGCAAATCTCCCAGGCCTTCGCGTGTCTCCAGACGCCGAACCAGGTCATCGGCCCCCGGCGGTTTTCAGCGTCAACACGTTTTTGGCACGCCAGGTGGGACACGAAGTTTGGACAGTCTCAATTGGAATTTCAACATGGCCAGAAAGGAGGTCAGCACAAACAACATGATTCCAGTCACTGTGGAAGATCTGACTAAAGAACAAAAACAGCAAGTCGAACAAAATATGGCCAATTTTCAGAAGCTTTGCTTGGAATCTTTTGGCATGATGCGACAAGGGCCAATTCAAAAATCTCAGTTTTCGAAACCAGTTCTGGTTGGAGAATCGAGCCGTACGCCACCTAAAAGTCCACCAGTAAAACCCTTACAGGAGATGGTGAATGAAGCAGTACATCACGCGCTCATCAATCAATCCGGGATCCTAGTGAACACGCTTCATAACCTCATAAAGAAGACTGTGGATGGATCAATTGTTCAAGAGCCTACTCGAGGTCTTGTATATCTCCTGCCAAAGACGGAGCCAAATCAGGTTACTTATGGGATAAACAGAGACATACCAGAAAACCTGTTTACGCAGAACCAGGCTGGGGGGCAATAGGATATTCCTACTGGATACCATCAATCTGCTTATTATGGGGGATATCAACAAAATTATCCAGGAGGTGGGGCCGATCCAGGTAGTTACCAGAGAGAATATCCTAGACAGAATCGGCAACCAACTCTACCGATACAGTATCAACAGGACAACCCAAGGGAAGAAGATTTGTCGGCAAGGGTTGCAGAAATAGTGAGGGAACAGTTTGGGATCAAGCCCAAGGAGCAAACATTTATGTATCGGCATCCATATCCTGAGTGGTTTGATAGATTTCCATTACCACACCGATACAGAGTCCCGGATTTCTCTAAGTTCTCAGGGCAAGATAGCACATCTACAGTAGAGCACATTAGCCGATTCCTGGCACAGTGCGGAGAAACATCGGCTGAAGAGGCTCTGAGAGTTAGGTTTTTCCCCTTGTCGCTATCTGGATCGGCTTTTACATGGTTCTCTTCATTACCACCGAATTCAGTTTGGGGATGGGCCGATCTAGAAAAACAGTTTCAGAAATACTTCTTTGCTGGAATTCATGAGATGAGACTGACAGATTTGACATCGGTTAGGCAAAGACCAGATGAAACGGTGCCGGAATATATCCAGAGGTTTTAGGACGTTAGAAACTGATGTTATAGCTTGAATCTGAGTGACGGACATTTAGCCGACTTAGCTTTTCAGGGTCTCTTAGCGCCAATCAAAGAGAGGTTTTCATCACAAGAATTTGAGTCCCTGGCGCACCTGGTACAAAAGGTATCGGCTCATGAAAGCCGATTTCAAGAGGCGAAAAAAGAAAAATATCAGAGAAGGGTTGCTTAGGTACAGGTTTATTCATCGGACTCAGACGAAGAATCCGATGCTGAAGTCGGATTGGCGGAGTGGGCTAGGAACAAGAAATTAGTATCATGCCCATGGGTCAAGGATATCGGCAAGGAAGAACGGTATGATTTTGACATTAATAAAGCCGATAAAATCTTTGATCTACTATTATAGGAGAAACAGATACAACTTCCGCCAAACCACGTAATTCCATCGGCCGAAGAACTGAAGAAGAAGAGATATTGCAAGTGGCACAATACGATATCACATCATACCAACGAGTGCAAAGTTTTTTGGCAACAGATTCAATCGGCTGTTGAGCAAGGAAGAATCAAGTTTGAAGACAAGAAGCCGATGAAGATTGATGGACACCCGTTCCCCGTGAACATGGTTTATACGGGATCGTCGTCAAGAACTCAAGCCGATGAAGGAAGGCATCGAGGATATAGATCTAGGATTACTTCATCGGGCATGATAGAGAAATATTCAAAGTACGAAGAACAGTGGATTGAGCCAGACAGGGAAAGATATAATCCGCATTGGGATTGTCCGTTCTTCCAATTCTGCTGGGATCAAGGGATGAGATTGCATCAATTGAGATTGCCTTGAGTGCGATAATCTGAGGTTTTAGCGGGATCAGCAGGAAAGTTTCTCCCAGGATCGGCCACCTAGGAGACGAGCATCGGTACATAGCGATTAAGGGTTCACGAAGAATTCTTTGAAAAAAATAAAGAGGAAGTATATGAAAAACAAGTCCAAAATCCTCAGTGGTGTCCTAGCGGACTATTCACAAAAAATCAGAAGAGAAAGGCACAACGGCTACGACACCGAGAGCAACAGGAAAAACAGAGGCAAGATCAGGAAGAAGCCGATCATCGTCACAAGAGAACTAAGCGAGTATGGCGTGTGAAGAGGAAGGACGATGAAGTCGATCCATTGGCTCCAGTAAATATGGTTTTCTTTTTGCCTCGGGAATATAAAGCACTCTCATCGGACAAGGACGGCAATGAAGAAGTTTTTGCTCAGCTAACGTTGCAACCTGATCAGGCTATATTTGATAAACCTGAGGAATCAGAGCATCGGCACTTAAAGCCATTATATATCAAGGGCTATGTGAATGGGAAGCCGTTGACGAAGATGCTAGTTGATGGGGGAGCAGCTGTTAATCTAATGCCTTGTGCTACATTTCGAAAATTGGGGAAAACTGCCGAAGATTTGATCAAGACAAATATGTTGCTAAAAGACTTCGTGGGAATCATCAGAGCGAAGGCATGTTAAACATGAAGTTGACAGTGGGAAACAAGACATTACCTACCACGTTTTTCATTATTGATGGAAAAGGGTCATATAGTCTGCTTCTTGGTAGGGATTGGATTCACGCGAACTGTTGCGTGCCCTTGACGATGCTTCAATGTTTGATACAGTGGCAAGGAGAACAAGTCGAGGTAGTATTAGCCTAGAGATCGGTCAACCAAAATTGCAATGACGATTTGCCGGTCTGGGAAGCGATGGCGTTTGATTGTTTGTACGGGGAAAAACATGGGAAGGAGATATCTTAAGGTCACCAGCCAAGGGATACAGCCAATTCAGCAAGTCGGCTCCGAGCTGTTACTCTGATGGGCTCCATTGAAGATTTCGAGGGGAAACTGGGGCAAGGGTTTACGTCGGCCGATGAGTTAGAGGAGATCGACATAGGACCAGGATATAAGCCAAGGCTGACGTACATAAGCAAAAGGTTATGCCCTGAACTTCGAGAAGAGTTGATAACGCTATTGAAGGAGTATCAGGATTGTTTTGCTTGGGAGTATCATGAGATGCCAGGATTAAGCCGATCAATTGTTGAACATCGGCTACCCATTAAACCAGGATATCGGCCGTTCAAACAGGCTCCAAGGAGATTTAAGGTAGAATTGTATGAGCCAATCAAAGCAGAGTTACAAGGTTATATGATGCCAAGTTTTATAAGGCCGTGCGATATGTGAGTAGGGTTTGCCAATATCGTCCTGGTGGAAAAGAAGAATGGAAAATTGAGGAATATGTATTGATTTCTGGGATTTAAATAAAGCTACCCCCAAGGATGAGTACCGATGCCGAATAGCAGATTTGTTGTGGATGCAGCATCAGGCCACCAAGATTATTAGCTTCATGGACGGCAATGCAGGATACAATCAGGATTTTTATGGCTGAAGAAGAGATATAAGACTGCGTTTCGATGTCCTAAGAGCTATCGTTATATGAGTGGGTAGTAATGACGTTTGGGTTAAAAAGTGCCGGTGCGACTTATCAGAGGGCGAATGAATTATAGTATTTCATTGATCTCATCGGCTTGTTAGTGAAATTTACATTGATGATGTGGTGGTTAAATCTAAGAATGAGGAAAAGCCATATAGCCGATTTACAGGAAAGTGCTAGAAAGGGCAAAGAAATACGGATTACTACGGATGAATCCCAATAATGCGCTTTTGGTGTATCGCTGGGCAGTTTTTGGTTTTATGTTCATGAGCAAGGAATTGAAGTTAGTCAACGGAGCATCAGGGCCATAAGGACCACGGAGCACCAAGCAACAAGACAGAGTTACAGTCATTGATCGGCAAGATTAATTTTGTAAGGAGGTTCGATATCAAATTTGTTAGGAGAATTGATCTTTTACGCCGTTGTTAAAATTGAAGCCATCAAGAGTTCGTGTGGGGGCCAGATCAGCAGAAGGCATTGGATGGATTAAGAGTTATTTTAGAGTTCCCCACCTATTCTAATTCCGCACAAGAAAGGAGGCCCTTTCAAAATTATACTTATCAGTCGATGAGAAATCCATCGGGTCTGTTTTAATTCAAGAGTTTGAAGGCAAGGAGCGAGTCGTGTTCTATTTAAGCAGAAGACTTTTGGATGCTGAAACTAGATATCCTGCGGTGGAGAAATTATGTCTTTGTCTGTATTTCTCATGCACGAAGTTAAGGCATTATATCCTGTCGGATTGAGTGCACAGTGATTTTGTAAGCGATGTGGGGAAGTATATGTTGTCGGCTCAGTTTTGAAAAGGGCGAGTTGGTAAATGGATCTTTGCCTTGACCGAGTTTGACTTGAGGTATGAATCGGCTAAAAGCGATCAAAGGACAGGTGGTGGCCGATTTCATTGTGCAACACAAAGGGGTTTCACGAAGATTATGTGGAGCCGGTTCCTTGGACTTTGTTTTTTGAGGATCAGTTTGAAGCTGGATCTGGTATGGACTTGGTCATTGTATCGCCTTCAGGGGGCAAGTTTTGAGTTCGCTTTTACAATTAAACTTATTGGACCAATAATCAGGCAGAGTACGAGGCGGTGTTGAAAAGGACTTTTCAAATTTTAAGGAGATCGGAGCCGATATCATTAGAGATTGTTGGTGATTCTTTGTTGGTGATCAAACCAGTTGTCTGGGGAATATGAATGCAGGGATGATGTTTTGAGATCGTATATGAGAATGGTATAGATTTGTTGAAGGATTTCAAGATGGTATCAATGGATCATATTCCTAGAGAGCAAAATTTAGAAGCCACATGAATCTTGCACAGATTGCTTCTGGTTATCTGGCTGATAGACAGGTTGAGTTTGTTGAAAATAGCCGATAATGATATTCAAGACAACGATGATTGGAGACAGGAAATAATTGGTTATCTGCAAAATCCGTCACTCGGTTTCTAGGAACTTCGGTATAAAGCTACTAAATATGTGCTACTTGATGGGAACTTATTATCGGACTTGTTTGAGGGAGTTCTGCTGATGGTGCTGAATTTGGAAGAAGCAAAGTGGTGATGTGCGAAGTGCCATGAAGGCGTTTGTGGACTCATCAATCGATCATAAGATGAAGTGAGTTGCTGAGAAGAGTAGGATACTTTGGCCGACAATGCTGGAAGATTGCTTCAGGTACTATAAAGGATGTTCAAGATTGCCAGAAGTTTAGGAAAATATTCAGCGGCACCCAGCATGGCTATGAATCCTATCATTTAAACGTGGCTGTTCAGAGGACTGGGAATTGACATGATCGGCCAGGGTTTTCCTCCATCGAGTAAGGGACATAAATTCATATTTGGCGGCGGACAGATTATTTTTCAAAGTGGGTAGAAGCGATTCCTCTGAAGAAAGTTACGTCCAGAAGAAGCGACTCGAGTTTGTGAAGGAGCACATTAATTTATCGGGTTTTGGAATTCCTCAGACGATAACTACGAGTCAGGGACTATTTTTGTGTCCGAATGAGTTTCAACAGTTTGCTGCCAGTATGGGATCAAGTTATTGAATTCATCGCCTTATTATGCTCAGGCTAATGGACAGGCGGAAGCTTCAAATAAGAGTTTGATCAAGTTGATTAAGCGGAAGATTGAATGAATAGCCGCGAAGATGGCAACTACATTAGCCGATTCATTATGGGCCTATCAGATTGGCATTGTCATGGAGTCTACTCGGGTGGTCACCTTAATCAGTTGGTGTATGGACCAACGAGGCGTTCTACCTGGGGAAACTAACATCGGCTCTAGGAGGATTTCTTTGCAAAATCCAATTGATAGCCGATGTGATTATTATAATTTTAATGACAGGATGAACTCGAGGATTTGGCTAGAATCGTGTTAAGGGCCTGGAGAGGATAAGGAATAGGCTTAAGCAGCTAACATTATAATAAAAAGGTGATGGAATAAGTTGTTTGCTGAGGGAGATCTTGTTGGAAATTGATTTTGGCCAGGATCGGGTCGCAGAAGATAAGTAAGTTGGGAAGTAGTCGCCTAATTGGAAGGGGGCCTATCAGATTACGTTGTGTGCTGGTATGCTTATTACTAGAAATATCTTGGGGACGGACATTTTTCTAAAGCGTTAATGGGAAATATCTTAAGAAGTAACTACCCGAGCGTTTGGTATTAACTTCCTGAATCGCTGGGATGCGCCGATTTCTAAAGACAATTCAGAAAGCCGATTTCTTTTGCATCGCCTAATAGCGAGTATCAATTTGATATCGCCTTTAGATTCAAACAGACAAAAATACTAAGGGGCACAATTGAAAGAAGCAGGCACAGTGCGATCAGATATATGTTACAGCAAAAGATGATCGGCGTGTTCCGAGAGCTACTCAATGTATCAACGATTAAAGGTTTAACAGGAATTTTTGAATTGTTTCAACAGCACACAGGCGAATTCTGGTCTATATTCACTTATGGCGCGGGATGTCGTTTATGATCGGAGCTGGATGGTCTTCAATTTTTTGCGCCGAATGGAACGAGCTTGACGCACCACTTGTTGCACCTTAGCTTTCTGATTTGTTATGCTTTGTGCAGCGGATTAAGTTGGGATTCTGTGGTTTCAATCCTTTACAAGTTTTTTCAAGTTCTACCAGCACAATTCGGCCTCCCTTTCTTCAGTGGTTCCAAATTGGATTGGGAGTCTTGGGCAGTTCCATGTCATCAAGGCTTCTTCTTCTCTTTTGGGCTGATAAGATCGATTGATATCTATTGGGTTATCTTTTGATGGCTCCAGGACGATCGGGTATTTGCTTGCCGTTGAGCTTGATAGGCTGAATGTGAGATTCCAGATATGCCGCGGGAGTCGTGCGTGAAGTTCTTCGGGCAATTATGATGTTTCAAGTATCTGCAAGTCTTGCCCGGACGCCCGTGTCTCCCTGAGTGCGGGATCGGATTTTCCAGCCGACTTGATTGATGATTCGGTTAAGTCTTCTGCCTGCTATACTTGCGATGTCAGGAGAAGCAAATAGGCTAAGGACCAAGTTTTGACGTCGGTAAAAGAATCAGGTTGAAAAGTTAAAGTAGTATGGTATAGAGAATTACCTGAGGTAGTAGGCATCGCGGTTGGTGGGCATCGGCCTTCAAGTGATGAGTTGTTATTGAACGCCGGGATGCAGGCGATTTGGTAGGAGGAACCACCTCAACAGCTTAGGGACTGGTGTGAGGTTGAGCGGCTGGAGAAGTATAGTGCTCGATGCTTGGAGAGTGTCAGTAGAAGTGAGCTTCAGGGCCGTGACTCGAGCTGAAAATTGAAATTGACTGAGAAAGATGGGAAACAGATAATGATATCAGACTTTAGCACATACTCGAGGATGAGGGGGCCGATTGTGTTTGGGACTAAGTGGGCTATGCCATGACATCGGTTTGTCTTCTGCTTTTGGAGAAGTGGCGATGTGCGCCAGCTTTTTGCGTTTCTGTCCATCGGCGGGGCGCCTGGAGGGAGAGCAATGGGAGGGAGCATCGTGCCTAAGTCGGAGTGGGCTGATGGGGGATGATACGTGATCGGCCAGCCTACTATGCTTGTCGTTGGGGGCTCAACGGACCTGCCAAAATTAGGTGAGAGGATATCGGAATGGATTATTAAGGGCTTATGGGTTGACCTCTTCATCGGATTCGATGTAGGCGCATGAAGCGAGGTAGTTGGATGAGCTCTAAGTTAAATAGATGTCTCCTCATTCTGGCCACCATCGGGAAAAGCTTTGTAGTGGCGGTGCATAGTCATTTCACCTCGGTGGCGGCGCCAGGTAGAGATTCTATTAAGGTCCGCATCGTCATACTCTAGGCATTGTGCATTGCCGAGCGTGAAGTTTTCATCGATGACAGAATAGGCCGATGGAAGTTGACCAGCCAAGCTGATGGGAGCGACGATGGATGTAGATTCATATGATGGTTGTGATGCCCAGAGAAGCCAGTCTGGCGCAGACAGGGGGGTGGTAACAAGCCATAAAATATGGCCTTCGACTCATCGTCTTCCGAGCATCGAGTGGATTGAAGTTGGAAGCATTTTGAATGACGATGCACGTTATATGCAAACAAAGTGTTGCGCTCCTTGGTGAAGCGTATAACCCCTTGAACATTGACTGAGTCAGCAGCGTTAATCTTGCGCCAGGAGAGCCGATGCGCTCGCCGATGGAAGTGTACATCGCGTGGGATGTCCTGGTCTTCTGCGATGATCGCTGAAAGGATTGGTTAAGAAAAGAGTTCTCAAAGGCCTTGGAGTGTAGCGGAGGCAACTGGCACAACCACCAAGGCACCCCAATAATGGCCGATGGGCTGCCGACCGATAGCTTGTCGGCTACTTGGAGTAGCAGCTGATAAGTGGGCCAGAGTCATTGCCCAAGAGATTTGTGGTCATCGGCCAAGCACTCATCCTCTCTTTTT